>CAJUYH010009350.1:0-13920 GCA_910591685.1 Galerucella tenella
TTTGAATTCCGTTTTAAATATTGAATTTGTATGAATTTTTAAGACAAACAAATAAAATGAGTCGAAAATAGGCTATGCATTTGAACTACTGCAGTTTTTACATACCATACAGTATATAAATCGTTCCCCTTTCCATTTTTAGCAAAATATTCTATTATTTTCTTTTGAATTCCGTTTTAAATATTGAATTTGTTTGAGTTTTTAAGGAAAACAAATGAAATGAGTCCAAAATAGGTTGTTCATTTGTGCTACTGCAATTTTTACGAACCACACAGTACCAGTACAAAGATCGTTTTCCTTTCCTTTTTTTTAAATATTCTATTATTTTCTTTCGAATTACGTCTTAAATATGGAATTTTCTTAAGTTTTTAAGAAAAACAGATAATTTGCGTGATGAAAAAATGTTTAAAACTACGCTGGTGATTTGTAAAATTATTTTCAAGTCCTATACCTATCTGTATCATACAAATTCGATCTTTTTATGAAAAAAATATCTTGGCTGCAATGATTTTTCTCACATTATTTTATTCTACTGTAAAATTGGGCGCTCTGCACAGTCGCTGTACATAACCTCACAATATCATCTGTCTATCCGATGCAATGCATGCACCCTTGCATTTTGAATATTGTAATTCAAAAACTGCTTGTTATCGTGTAAAAAATAAGCCCTACTTAAAAGATATAACAGACGATCTTTTTTTTTGAGATAAAAATTAATAAATATAACAACTAATTCTAATAAAATTCAAACGTACCTTATAAAATAATGAAACTGCGTTAATATTTTCGACCTCGACGAGTAGTAGCTCACAGTTCATGCAAACAACAAATGATTACTGTTGGTATATAAAATGGTAACGTTAGAATTATAATACGGATACCCATATCATTCGTATGGTGAAACAATGTTGATAAGCGCAATATGAAAATCAAACGGGACTAATCAAAATAATGATTATTTACTTACGAAACGGATGATACGGGCATACAATTTTATATATAATAGCAACACTGTTGGAAACTGGGTCGAATTAATGCTTAATAAGATGATTTCAATAAACTACTTGTAGCTGTCCATTTTCAAGAATCTTATATCGGTTATTGTTTCCACTTTATTCAATTTGCCTTATCTCAGCCGAAGATATTTCTGCCTACCAAAATCTATAGAAAACCTACTATTTCTTTCCGAGATAAGTGATGCGTTCCATACTTAAAACTCACACTGTATAAATATTAATTAAGACAGATCACATACACTCCTAAATAATGGACATAAAATGTTTTAAAAATTGTATTAGCTGTGTTAGCGTACATTATATCAGTTCAAATATAATGATGGATTTAAATAAATTATATTGTTTTATTTCATTCTATAATCTTTTTAATCTAACTCAGATGTGCACAATTACTACAAATAACATGATTTGAATACGTACTTGTAGTTTTCCTTTTCCGACTAATGACAATTTGATGTGGTAATGATAATAATCGTTTCTCATTGTAAGTGAATAACAACATTATAGAATTAGAGTTTATTGAATAAAATGTTTGTATATAGATACGTATGATATGTAGGTGCTGAACATAGTAAACTCAACATATAATATTCACTGCAAGATTTTCTGTTGTAAAGCGGTATGAAAACACGGAAGCTTACGTATAAAATCGAAGAGTTGGTCATGTATGACAATGCCAGTGCGCATGGAATACAGTCTATTATATATACAGGAAGTTGCCAATGTTTTATACAAAAAAGAATGTAATTTTATAACCAAAAGTTATGTAATAAGCAAACTGATGATACTGATATTATTCTTACTTTTTCTATAAAATCAATATACCAAAAATGAAAAGATGAAGAGCACAAAACTCATACAGAGAAATTGCTAGATTTTTCCCGCAAAATGTTTTGTATTAAGTTTTCGCTTTCCGCCACATGTGTCGCTAATGTTCGATGTGTACCGCTCTGAATACAGTATCAAAAGTATTCGTGAAGTCAGCAATAGGGCGTGTCCACCAACTGACAAGTTGACACTAATAACAGTCGCCACGAGGATAAACGATTATTTGTATAGGTATTAGATTGGTTATTTGGTTAATTTGCAGCTGATCGAGATGTCTATTTCGGAGATTACCAGTATTACCAATATTGAGCTATAGAGGGCACCAACTGACAAATTGACACTAATGACATTCGCCCTGAGGATAAACAGTCATTTCAGATTTGTAATTTGGTTGTTTTCTAGACTCCGTTTTACATAAGAAAAAGCAACGTGAAGTTTGCCAATTGTCTTGCGCAGAAGTCAATATCGGTCTTGTTTATCTATGTCGTCTCGTAACGACAGTTACGCCATTGGCATAACAACTTCTAATCTTAGTTTTTGAGAAAAAATAGTAAACATTTGAAAATAATAAATACGTGTGAGATTAAATTTTTAAGGAATTCAAAATTGACAGGGTGTCTGGAAATGAAAATTACAATACAAATAGTGTAGCTTCCATCAGGCGAGATACCGCAATTATCGATTGTTTATCGTTAGCTTTGAAGCTCAGGAAGTTTTCACTTTTGTTTTGCTAAAGTAGAATGGAATATTCGATGCTTGTCCAATAGATGTCGCTAAACATATGGTTTTTAGGATTAAAATTCATAAATTTCTCCTGGAATCATACTGTAATTATTTCTTTGCTGAATAAAAATGAAAGAAATGCATTACAAAATAATCAATGGGTTCATTTATTTGCTTAAATTCAATACAGGGCTAAACAAAGAGTTTATTCCTTTTTGGACTAAACAACAATATGATCTAATAACTCATTTCTTACATTCTGTTCCTAAAAAATGAATTCTTACACTTGGCTATTTTAATATCGAAATAAAAATCAATATTGTAAACAATATATTTTATCTATAATCAAAAATTATTAATGAATTCGCTTTCAGTTATAACTTACAGTTATATTTAAACAGGGTTCATCATAACATGGAAAGAGAAAGTGCATACACAGTCCCTGAAGGTGGTAGGGGCTACGCTGTGGCAGCAGCTGTAATTATTATACAAGTAAGACGTTTTTGGAGTTTAAATTCCCTCCTTTATTGGTTATAGTATTTCCTGGATTTCTTTTTTAGTTAAATACTCTGGTACCACTAACATCTTTTGGATTGGTACATGGAGAGTTTTTAGCCAGTATTGGCAAAGAAACTAGTGGTACTACAACTACTGTAGCTACTTTTTGCGCTTGTATGTCGTTTGCAGGTTAGTAAATCTACAGCTTGGCAATCTCTACCATGATCCTATTTGATATTGTTTCTTTTTGAACCGTTTTTCTTTTACGTCTCTATAACTCTTTCAACGATTCCATGGAATTGAAAACACATGTCAGTTTTTTTAAATACTTTGTAATTCCGGCATAATAACTTTTTCCAATCCAGCATTTCGATTGGCGCAAATAAGCCAGGCCACATGCAATATTCGATGTTTTTTTGCCCATCCACCGTCATTTACGGTTCCTTTAATAGACTATTATTTTTTTCAGGAGTGCTTGCCGCCTATTTATTTGGTAGACTGAGTTATGGAGTAGTTGGATTGATAGGAGCTTGTATTAATTGTATTGCTGCAGTTTTGCAGATTTTTGTTCAAGATTTACCTCAATTTGTTATTTGCATGGGGCTATTCCCAGGTACGGTACAGGCTGGATTAATATTCTTATTCGGGAGTGTAATTCTTGTGCTTCTACAAGATTTATTTATTTGCTATGGGCCCTAATGACTCTTTTTATACTCACTATACCAATACTGTGTACTTTTAAATTTTTTTAGGTTTATCAACTGGCTTATTAGCAGCCTCAGCGTATTCAAGCATTAACGAATATTTCAAGAAAAAACTAAATCTTATTTTGGGTACTGTACAAGTTATAATAGTTTTTTTGGCTATTGTACATTCACCAATAATGGAATTTCTTGTGAAAACTATTGGATACATCAATACGAAAATAATTTTGGCTTTGTTGACACTTCTTAATTTTTTTGCAGTCTGGTCATTTTTTCCTGTTAACAGTGTTAAAAAACGTACCTTAGGTAAGAATGTACATATGTACATATATTGAAAAATTCTTCAAAATTTCAAGGTCAAAATATTTTATTACTCAACATATTCTCCTCTTAATTGGATACATTTATTACAGCGAACCTGCAACGTCTATAGACCTTTCAAAAAAAATGTTTCTTCTTGCTCTGCTCTTCTACCTCCTCGTTGGAAGAGAATTTACGACCTTTTAAACTTTTTTTCAGTTGAGGAACGAGATGATTGTCGGACGGAGGCAAATCTGGTAAATAAGGGGGGTGTTCTAGTAATTCAAACCCTAAATCACGAATTTTTTGCATGGCAACATGAGATTTGCGTGCAGAGGCGTTGTCCTGCAAAAAAACACCTTTGGATAGCTTTCCGCGTCTTTTTCCTTTAATTTTTTTCCGTAGAGTTGTCAGTAATGTCGAATAGTAATCTCCGGTTAGTGTTCTACCCTTATCCAAAAAATCAATCATGATTACTCCATGGCAATCCCAAAAAACTCAAGCAAGAACTTTTCCAGCAGATTTTTGGACACGAAACTTCTTAGGTCTTGGAGAGGACGGAGGACATTGATCACTAAGGGTATTAAGCATATCTTCGTAAATCTGCTTACCTCTTAACCCTTTTAAATACAGGTACTTGATGATGACTCGATACTCTAATTTTTCGATTTTCACAATTCTTTCTTTTAATTTATTGCGTAACTCTGGTCTACTTTTTTGACGTCCAAACTTCACACTGACACTTCTAATGAGCTATTGTTCGTTGCTTTGGTAACGCAATATTTTGTTTATGCATGGAACTGGTCTAGGCTAACTAGATATCAATACATCCTCGTAGTTTATTGTCAAATCAGTCTTTAATTTCATCATGCTTCATGTTATTAGTTTCATCTGCATGTAACGAAATCTTCAAACATTTTCATACGTCAGATTAAATTGGCACCCCACGCTTTTCGGAATTAAGTAAATTTCATCTCGTTTGTTACTCGGATGCATGGCTACGTGCAGTAACATGTTTATAAGAATTTATCTCGTTAAAATTGAGTGACGAATCTACACAAAAATAATCCAAATTACTTCTGAAACAACCTGTAAACTTTATTTTTCTCCAATTTCTAGAAAGCGTTAGCTGCATGGAAGAATATCCAGCTGCTTCCAACACAATCAGGTAAGAGTGACTCTGTTTCATTCAATTTATTTTAAGACATTTTGATGATATTTCTAAGCAAGAAAAGTGCCTGCCGTTAATTTTTTTTTCATTGATATGATTTCTATTGAAGTGTAACTTTATACTTTTCAGGAGAAGCTTCAACTGTACTTTACTAAAAACTCCAAGATTTTATAACATAATATTAGTAGTTGCTTGTTCATTTTACACTGATAACTTATTTATGCCCTTGTTAATTATGGATTTACTCAGCTTAAAGTTTTCCACAGAAAAAGTTGCAACACTATGCATGGTTTATTACGGAAGTGATTTAGCCTCACGAATTGTTTATTCATTATTCAGCGCTATATTTACTTTTAGGAATAGGTATTTGCTGTATATAGGAACGTTACTTTCTGCAATATGTAGAATAGGTAAGATTTCTTCTCAAATTCACAATTCATTTACAATACGAGTAGGTTTGAGCCACAATAGACCCATATTGGTCGCAGTGGAGAGCCTATAGAAACACCCACCTCTAACCTAAAGTAAAGTGCATCTTGTTAAGGCTGGTTCAGATGCAGCCAGTGATTTAGTAGAGTAAAGTTATTTATCTTCTGTAAGTTCCTTGTGGCATTACTTATTCTTTTTTCTTATTCTTTTGGGAATCAAACCACAATAATGTTCTTTATTTTTTATTTCGACGTTTCGGTAGCGTTCCAGCTACCGTTGTCAAGATTAACTAGTAATAAAATTGATAAAAAAATTTTTGGTCCCTATCTGACACAACGAAACAATATGACAACTAGACAATCAATAATATTTTGAAGTTTAAGACTACAAAACTTTGTTGTCAAATTTTATTAAGGTCCATTCATAGTAGATCACACCTCTGGTCTTAGTCGAGTGTGTTTACTGTCCACACAAGTCAAGTTAATTAGTAGAGTTTGCTCAATCAAAACAATCGTTTACACGTGGCCCTGTTTAGTCGATTAGCAGCAAGTCAAGTATCAGTAGTGGGAATATGTAGATCTTATGTTTTTAATTTTCTGGACAATTTCTTTCTGACCAAAACCTTTTATTGTCATAAAGTCTTGAAGTATTAAATATGCTGCTTGTCGTTTCTGTCTATTTTTGTTGAGTTCATTCCTAACGTCCCACAGTCACTTAAGTTTAACATATTCTCCCACAAACTTTAAGGTGGTATCCTCCGACTACCTGGCCATTTTTCACTAATTAGATTTAAACAATGCTTCTGTATCTGTAGAGTAGGGAGGGTGAGTGTGTAGGCTCACAGCACTTAGGCCACATGTGACCCATTGTACATACTCCCGAGGAGTTGTCCTCCTAGGTCATTGTCCATCCTGTCCTTCTCAGGAAGGTGGACAGGTCACTGGGAGACATCTCCTTTATATCGGCAGGTGTAGGCCAGGACTCACCGAACACACACTCTCTTATTGACGATAACTCCGGACACTCGCATAAGACATGCCTGACAGTTTCATCTTCTTGTTCACACATCCTGCATAGAGGTGTGTCCACTAGCCCCATAGTATGGAGGTGTTTCCTTAGTTGACAGTGACCAATCAGAAATCCTACTGTTAAACGTAGGTTTTTCCTGGTCATCGCCAAATATTTCTTCGGTGCCAGCTTCCCAGGGCCGCCCAGGGTGATCCTGGCAAGACTGATTCCTTGATTCCATCCCATCTCTCAAGGGATTGAGCATGGGTGTAACGTTTGGCTAGTTCCGCAATTGTCGAAGTTGTTAGGCCGTAGGTGTCACTGGGTCCTAGAATTTTTATTCTAGCGGCTTCCCTGGCTAAAGAATCAGCAGTGCGATTTCCTTTACTCCTGTCGTGCCCTTTAACCCACCTCAGGATAATATTGTTATCTGCCGAGGCGTCAGCTAAATCTTGGTGCCACTCTAGTACTAGCCTCGATATAACACGTTGTCTGTTCAAGGCTAATAAGGCTTGTCTACTATCAGTGCAGATTATTATGTTTTTGCCAGAAATTCCTCTTCTGGTTAGTTCTTTTGTGGCAATTGAGATACCAGCCAGTTCTGTTTGAACCACGCCCATTCCCCACTTAATCTTCAGGCCTAGTGCTCTCGAGTAAACTCCACATCCTGAGCCTTCTTTCATTTTTGAATCATCTGTATATATGCGTATTGCATTTGCAGCATCTGGCGTGTTCTGTTTTATTTGAATTTTGTAGGGTTTGTTAAACAAAAACCTGGGTTCAATTGTATCGTTGGCTGCCTGCAGCAGAGGTAGCGCAGTGAGCGCTTCCTGCCATAGGCTCAATCTCAATTGGCCCACTCCTACTTCGGGGTTTACACCAGCCGTGCGCAATCGTTCCATGGCCATTAACGCAACCTCCTTGACGTGCAGGTCCAGAGGGGTCAGACCAGTAATTAGTTCCATTGCTGCGGTTGGTGTTGTTCTCATGGCTCCTGTGATGTTCGAACAAGCCATTCGCTGTATTTGATATAATTTTTGGATGGCCGTGGCTTGTAGAACCTTCGGTCTCCATGCAATTGCTCCATACGTTAACATGGGTCTTATTATTGCAGTGTAGATCCAGGTGACCACACGGGATGACAGACCCCATGTGCGTCCCACTGTCCTCCGACACTGCTCATAAGCCACATATGCTCTTTTTGCTCTGCTGTGTAGATGAGAGTTCCATGTTAGTTTCCTGTCGAGGGTAATACCAAGGTATTTCACCTCTTCCGAAAAGTTTAGTTTGCTTTTGAAGATTTCGGGAGGTTTCAAACCCGATTAAACAATGCTTAATACTTCTATATTTTTATACACACCACGCTACAAAAAACAAAAACTTCACTACGTTTGTGTGGCTATTTACTAAACCTAAACCGACTAAACCAATGTGTTGCCTGTCCAGGTCCAGACCAGTCCAGACGTGTTTAATTGCTGCGCTAGTCGGTTGTCTATTGTGGTGGGGACTGCTACTCGACCCGAAAAATAGAATAGACTTCTATTTACTTGACTCGACTGTTTACTCGACTCTGCCAGTCAATTCCACTAAAATGAATGTGTTCAAACGGGTCAAGTACTAAATTACTCGACCACTCGACTAAACTATGGACTAAATTACTGGCTGCGTCTGAACCGGCCTATGGCTAATTGGTTTCTGTCAGATCCAATAAAAGAAACTTATTTTTAGTGTTTATTCTTCGTGATGATTACATTTGGCGTTTGGTAAATCTGGTAATATTAGGACTTTTGAGATGTTCAGTCGAAACAACGTACATACCCATTATCTCTGAAGAATTTCGGGAGAATTTTCCAACAGCATATACTCTATCTATATTATTTGGAGGAATTTACATGATAGCACTAGGACCAGTCTTCAGTGAGTATAATTTAACATATAAAGAGTATTCGAATGAAAACTATCCACCCAAAATAATTGTGATGGAGTCACTTTAAAAAAAAAGCGTAGGTAGACGGGTCCAAATGTTGGAAGTGTCTCCTTGGTCACCTAGATCAACATTTTTGTATTCCTCATGTAGAGGAGAATCCACTTGATACTGTGGGAGAATCCAACAATACAGGTTGAAGCTGTAACTACCTACATATGAGAATAAAGACGTTTCCCTCAATATGAATTTTTTAGTTTATTATACGTAATGTATACTGAAATGTATTAAGCATTTTTAGGTTTGGTTAAAGAATTGACGAATGATGATGACATGGTTATCCAGGTATTGACAGTAGCTCAGTTGATAGCTGTCTCAGCGTGGAGTGTTGAGTTTTCATTTAACATTATTAGAAAGCAGATCCTGTTTAACAGTCGGTACAAAAATTATATGCAGCAGACGTATTTGTGGTGATTTCAATATTGCAAATAAAAAAGTTACTTCAGTATATTTTCTATGGTTTTATTGTTAACATAATATTGACGGGGAAGGAAATTTGAGTAAATTGACCTCACGTCATAATTAAACCAATATCCATATCGACTGGGTCTGGAAACTAGATTTTTGTTAGCTAAGTTCTACATAAATTGAACAATAAAGTCATTACTCGAGCACTATAAAGGGAAATATTAGTATGGCAGCGAAAATTAATTTAAAAGTTTTAATTGGATGAAATTTATTAACTTTCTATCTACTTTACTACGGGTTAATGTTAAATTACTCTAAAACTCCGAAGTTGATAACGTATAAAAGGTTTCCAACTTTCAATCATTTTTATTCTCTTATTTTACAATCTGACGTTGAAATATTTTTTACTTCGTACGTTCGTAACGTTATTAAAACAGTCAAAATTATAATAAGACAAAAGAAGAGTCCAAAAAGTTACTAACTTTATTCATAAAAAATTTTTGTTTGTGTTGTCTAACTTTCGATGGTCTTCATCACTATCTTCACCCAACTGTTAATAATATTGTAACTGGTTAGAGATCCAAAAATCACTCCTCAGGATCTTATTCTGGCTCAATTCTCGATACAGTTGATCATTCCTAACGTAATATGGCAGCTCGTCTCAAGCTGATGCTTTGCCGAGCCTGGATATTGTTGTGGAGCTTGCTGTGTTTCTCCAGGTCATGGAGTCGTACACTAGGATCGGTGGTATCATTGCCTTGCTCATAATAGTCCTACTATCTGTATCTGTAGAGTAGGGAGGGTGAGTGTGTAGGCTCACAGCACTTAGGCCACATGTGACCCATTGTACATCCTCCCGAGGAGTTGTCCTCCTAGGTCATTGTCCATCCTGTCCTTCTCAGGAAGGTGGACAGGTCACTAGGAGACATCTCCTTTATATCGGCAGGTGTAGGCCAAGACGCACCGAACACATACTCTCTTATTGACGATAACTCCGGACACTCGCATAAGACATGCCTGACAGTTTCATCTTCCTGTTCACACATCCTGCATAGAGGTGTGTCCACTAGCCCCATAGTATGGAGGTGTTTCCTTAGTTGACAGTGACCAGTCAGAAATCCTTCTGTTAAACGTAGGTTTTTTCTGGTCATCGCCAAACATTTCTTCGGCGCCAGCTTCTCAGCGTCGCCCAGGGTAATCCTGGCAAGACTGCATCCTTTGATTCCATCCCATATCTTAAGGGATTGAGCATGGGTGTAACGTTTGGCTAGTTCCGCAATTGTCGAAGTCGTTAGGCCGTAGGTGTCACTGGGTCCTAGAATTTTTAGTCCAGAGGCTTCTCTGTCTAAAGAATCAGCAATGCGATTTCCTTTACTCCTGTCGTGCCCTTTAACCCACCTCAGGATAATATTGTTATCTGCCGAGGCGTCAGCTAAATCTTGGTGGCACTCTAGTACTAGCCTCGATATAACACGTTGTCTGTTCAAGGCTAATAGGGCTTGTCTACTATCAGTGCAGATTATTATGTTTTTGCCAGAAATTCCTCTTCTGGTTAGTTCTTTTGTGGCAATTGAGATACCAGCTAGTTCTGTTTGAACCACGCTGGTATTGTTTCCCATTCCCCACTCAATCTTTAGGCTTAGTGCTCTGAAGTAAACTCCACATCCTGTGCCTTCTTACATTTTTGAACCATCTGTATATATATATGCGTATTGCATTTGCAGCATCTGGCTCTGTGTTCTGTTTTATTTGCATTTTGTAGGGTTTGTGAAACAAAAACCTGGGTTCAATTGCATCATTGGCTGCCTGCAGCAGAGGTAGCGCAGTGAGCGCTTCCTGCCATAGGCTTAACCTCAATTGGCCAACTCCTACTTCGGGGTTTACACCAGCCGTGCGCAATCGTACCATGGCCATTAACGCAACCTCCTTGACGTAAATAGTCCTACTATATCTACTCTGGCATGCAGCATGTGGAGCATGTGGAGCAAGTTTTATATCTGTGTACACTGTTTTTATAGAGTTTACGAAGAAGACATGAATATGTGATGATAATTAATGTATATTTTGTGGTTATTTCAAATTATTTCGTATTCATATTGAATTAAAGTACGATTTTCAACTTTATTTTCATTTTTAACATAAAAAAATACCTTATCTTTGAGCGAAGCATCATAAAATGTTTTGGATAATTTTATAAAATAACGTACGCCATTGGTACGTTTATGACATATAGCGGCCATGCTTCCTCGCCCCTTACCGATGCCACGTGGCTTCAGATAGGTTCGCCAAACTATACTTTGTCTCTCACAAAATGTATAGTATATAAAAAAGTTTTTTTTTTTCGTCTCATTACTCCTTTATCATCGCCTGTTCAGTTCAGTAAAACAAAAATTGTTGGGATCACGAAAAAAAGTTGAACTTTTTTTGTGCCTGATGTTATATTTCTTTGCCAATTCTCCAGACCTTTTCCAAGCAATTACGTTTCATTCTAGTTTCTCTTTATAAGTCATATACTTACAGAAATTACCCAGTTTTGTTTTTGATCATCGATTTAAAGACGTCTATTGAATAGTATCTTTTACTTGAAAAGGAAAAGAAATTGTATAATTGTAAATTTGGAAATTGTCCGATTTTTGATATATTTTGGAATACATTTTTTTTATTAGAATTTAAGTGCCTCGACAACTATGGCCATTGGCACTGTACAAAAGACAAAAAGACATATATAAATACATACACTATCTTAAAACATAAAATATATAAAATACTCGGTAAAATATCAATCTAGTTTATATTTTGTGGTAGAGGTTAGTTGATTTGAGGAATTTCAATGTCTTTGGGATTTCAGCGGTGCAGTCTAAAAGCTCTCTCAGGTTTGGTCTTCGGTCTAGACGCTTATATGTAATGGTGTATTCCTGGTAGTCTGTGAGAATATGTTTAACGGTTAAAGCACTATTGCAGTGACGGCAGACGGGGTTTTCAGAAGACATCAAGTAACCATGTGTGTATCTGGTATGGTTGATCCGCAATCGTCTAATGACAGCAGCATCTCTCCTGGTAAAGAAATCCAGGGAAAGACAACCGATTAATGGTTGTATATCGTAAAGGGCTGTTTTGCTGTTGTGCCAAAAATTTGGCCAGGACTCCTTGACGGATTTTTTGAATAATAGTTTTATGTCATCTGGGAGCTGGAACGTTGTTGTGGTGATCGAAGAAGAGGCTTCTTTAGCATGGTGGTCAGCGTTTTCATTGCCAGTAATTCCAATGTGAGCCAGATAAGACAGACTGTTACATCACGAGCTGAGAGAGTTTGATAGATGTCAATGTTTTGAACTATTGGATGGTCAGTAAAGATAATATTGAGTGAATTAATTGAGGAAAGTGGATCGGTACAAATGGCGACGCGCTTGACAGGAGAAGAGATTTGCTTGAAAGCTTGGAAGATGCTATACAACTCACCAGTGTGAACGCTACATGTTGAAGGCAACCGATAGGAACCTATTAGTTCGTGATTGGTTGTGACGGAGCAGCCAATACCAAAAGAAGTTTTTGAGGCGTCTGTGTAGAGAACTACATCATATGGTGTTTTTTCTAATATCTCCAAAAATGCTTTCTTTATAAGTATGTTGGGCGATTCATGTTTATTGAACTTGGTAAGGGAGGAAATGAATAGAGGAAGTTGTTTAGTCCAAGGAGGGATATGAGGTTGGGGGAGCGGAGTGGTCATTGAAAGGTCGGTATTCTCAAGTAATGGGAAAAGAAGATGGGCAATAGATTTTACGCTACGTTTGGAAGTAGTGTTGGAAGGATGATGTTGAGATATTGATGTAAACAAAGGGTAAACAGGGTTAGAAGGGTTAGAAGATGTTGATGCAGCGTATGAAAGGAGAAGGGATTGACGTCTTAGGAGGAATACATTTGAATACAACTTTATGCAAAATACCTTGAAGAACGTTTTTACAAATTTTTATTGAAGTGAAACACATTTCAAGGTCATTATCCTTTCAGCGATCTTTGTTTGAAATTCTTAGTTCCTATTAGCTGTAATTGGGTTATGCGACTGTAGATTCCAAATTTCCAATGTCCTTTCATCCTAACTAGTTTTGCTAATAAAAAATTTGATTGATTACAAATCGGTATGGCGCTGCATCAGCGCGTAAACAATTTACCGATCGTTTTGAAAAGATCGTCTTCCTTAACAACTAGGATTTCAGTTACAGTAAATAAAGTGCTTATATACACTATGAAATGGTAACTGACAGGTCATTAATCACACGGAAATTGATATTTGAAAAATAACCCAACTTTTTTTTGGTTTTTGAGATCAATTTCACATGCCCCAATTATTATATCGATACGTACAGTGGAGAATTTTATCAATAAATTCATTGAATTAACGCCATGTCACAATAGAACAGTTAGTACCTTTGATTTTCAGAATATTTAGTTTGAAAATCACCTTAATGTTGTTAAAAACCCACTCCCACTTGTTCTGTTGGAGGATCATCTCAAGAGGAATGAAACAACTACTTCTAGCACTGGGATATGTTTGATTTATTTACTAAATACATTACACTACTTGCTAAACTAATACTATGCATAAGTACCTAGCCGTATAGCATACTTATACGTAATGGTTAATAATTACTAGTAGGTGACTATTCAACCACAGTATGGAAACGAACCAGTAGTAATACTATTTCTAATTTCATTCATCCCCAGATGCTCAACGAGGTCATGGTTAAAAGGGTGGTTGAAAGAACAACACAATAAACACTGGAAGAATACGACCAGGCAAATACATGGGAAGAAATTCATAAAAGAACCATCAGAAAAAGTAGCGAAAGAACT
>CAJUYH010009351.1:0-13920 GCA_910591685.1 Galerucella tenella
AATTGGAGCACGAAGCTATAGCGAATGGAAGTTTAATAATTGTATGGCCTAGATGATGGCAAAGTGTGATAACCCGTCATACAGTTGTGTCATTTGTCGTCTTCATCATCGCCGTCAGCGCTGGCGGCTTTTTTATTCTCTTCTTTAAGTTGGCTAACAAACCGCGAATTTAACGCATATACCAGAGGTATTACTACATACCACAGACAGTGTATATGTGACATCGTACAGTTTAGTACATGACGTGCTATTAATATATATATATATATATATATACGTGGCGTTCTATTACTCTTGATTAAGTCTATTGGCCCGGGGTGCAAATGGCATTGCGCGATAACGAATGCCCAGTTAAATACCGAAAACATTTTAATTGACGATCAAATGTATACATATATGGTAATAAAATGAAATGCCGAACATAAAAAAATGTTTTACTATTTGTTGTTTTACAAACGCCGATATTCCATTATTAAGATTTTTTTTTTTAAGTAAAGTAGTGAAATTATATAAATTTTAGTTATGTCTGCATAATTTATAGCTGCAACAATGATGAAATAAACATTGGAATATACAGGATAATATGTCAATAAACAGGTGTAACAAAAAACAAAGGCGAATTCAAAATATTTCATTATTATTGTAATTTTTCTTTTATTTGGCATCACAAAATTTTACAAATAGAGAATAAAATTTTTTTGGTATCACGTAGTGGAAAAACAAATGTAATCTCGTATTCAATGTAAAAAAAAAATGAAAAAGTGAAAAATTAATTTATAAATTTTTTCTCACTTGCGCATAGCAACTCATTTTTTTTCACTCTGTTGCTTTCATGTCTTTCATTCTAATTAAAATTGAGTATGACAACAAACACATCAGCATATAATAATACGCAGATTGACAAACGTTTTGCCAGCTCAGAGTTAAATAGAAACACGAGCGCAAAGAGGGGAAAGAACACACAAGTCTTGCCTGGCATCCTCCCTCGTCATCGTTATTTATATCGTCAAAACGGGCGCACCACATGGCTTGGGTGTCTTACGCCACGCCAAGCTATGGCTGCACTTTGAATTACGGATTGTAATAAACCTCCTTCATCTCCACCACCATCCCGCCGCCACTGCCGCCGTTGTCCCCCACACAAAGTCTTGAAGATTCAGTGTTTTTTCACCCCTAAATCCAAATGTTTATGCAAATGCTTTAGGTAGCTCTGGCGTCATCAAAATGTAATCTCCAAAAAAAAGTCTACTTTTATTTATTTTTTCTTCCATTTTTTTTCGTTTTTTTTTCTTTTTTTTTTATTCTCGAAGCTGAACACTTCCTATTCATGTTACACCATCGAACATTCAAATTCATTATTCTGTTTTCAATAAATAATAATAAATAATATGATAAAGATCTATGAATAAGGCAAACGAAAAAAAAATAAACAACTAAATATTTAAATAAACATGAAAAAAACTGATCATTATTCTATTTAAATATTTAAATATTGAAAATGGAAATCGTTTCGATTTTCATGGTTTAACTTACACGTCATTATGGTGATTTACTTTTTTTTCTTTATGTTTATCGTCTCTATTACAATGCTCAACTAAAATGCGTAACGACTTCTTCTTGCGGTTGAAAATTTCAATTTACTCATATACTTAATATATATATATATGCATAAAACTGTTGAATCAATTATCGTTCTTAAGAAATATATATGTATAAATGTGCGAAGGGAGACTTCATTTATTGTTTGCGTCATTTCGTGACGTGGCTGCGATCATTTTGCGAGTTGAGATGAAAGTGATATACACAACTGTATAAAAAAGAGAAAAAAAAACATATAAATTATAATGAACATATATGTGTAATATGTGTATGTACGTATAAATATATATATATATATATATATGCATGAAAATTTTTTTGTTATTTGTAACGTTAAATAGAAGAAAAAGTAGAACAACTCAACTAAACGATAAATTTGGATGGGCGTGAGAGATCGTCAGAGATGAAAGAAACATTGAAGCGAACAGAAAAGGAAATAATAATAATAATAACTCAAGGAGATATGAGATTTGAACAAATATTAGTACTATTTTCAACGTCTCACACGCGGACATTTTATATCTGAAGGAAAAAATGTATCTTTATGCTGAATTGTTGGTTAGTGTCTGTCTGTCATGATGTTTAAAAAATTTATGAGAATCAAAAGCCAAATTGAAATTCATCAGTCCAAGGAAAATGATCGGTTGCTGATGTGGTGAATAAATAAACTGATTATAAACTGATGAATCACATTCAACGATAATGAAAAATGTAAGCGAAAGTAATTTTTTTTATTTGTAAAATATTTTATTTTATTTATTGATGACAGTTGGAGATTGAGGATGTGAATTGTTACGGTTATTCACACTGGTGATATGAATCACTAGATGGTATTTAACCGAATCAACAATCCGTGATCTGAATAAATATATTTATATATGAACCATGAAATAGAATCATTTTATGTGCATAGATTGTCGTAAGTTCATTGTTAAAAAGAACAATGAACTCATTTCATCATCAAGTTTACTTTAACAGATTGCCAGTTATATCTGCACATTACCGTGGTAAATGACTCATCCAAACATCTAATTACATGAGTACATACTCATACATGGAAAAATAAATATTTTATATAATTACTGTTGACAAAACAACTTCAGTAGTAAATAAGAATTCAAATAAATCATTCAACAATTCTCAAATACGGCAACAAACAATTTGTCTTTTTTTAAATGATAATTTATCTGTTACAATTATTCACAAACAATTTCGTTAACGATAATAGACACACATCAAACCAGTGACATTCCAAACAAAATACATTTATTAACTATATATATATAACTATTTTGTCCTGTTGAAACTATTTCAATGTGCCAAATTCCCATGGCACATAACAGATGAACAATATCATTGAGTAAAGTTGATAAACCACCGCTTTCACGTCCATCACGTTATTGTTATCTAAAGAGTAACGTCACAACTTCCACTACTGCTGCGATTCAACTTCATAATTAAATTCAACGTTATCCCTAACAGTTTACCCGCTTCTATGTTATAATACTTGCTTTCCAATTACATTCAACGGTCACGCTACGTGAAATAATGACCCGTCAGTTTATAATTACCAACTTATGATTATATGTACTATGTATATATCTATATGAATGTTTATGGTGGTGAAAATATGCAATCGATTCTCTATCCATAATCACAGAATATTAAAGTCAGTGAGAAGCCAATCGAAATATAATATCTTCCGTTAAGCACAACTCAGCTGTCAACATTGAGATAGAGAATCGATTGCATATCTATATGAAAATACTATGTATACAGGCTATTTAATGTTTTTTTTGCAAAGATGATAAAATAAAATAAAACAAAGTGGTTTCTATATCATTTTTACTTTATGGTATTTAAAAAGTCACGTGTAGAATTTTTTCACATAATGAGTCTTTTATATTTTAGTTTTATGTTTATCAATGGGTCTACTGTTCTTTCATCAGTGCATTTAAAAGATTCGTTCTTATTATACCGTAAATGTTGTAAATACTTTTGATAAATAAAAAATCATTTTACCGAAATTTACCGATTTTTTTTCATTTTTGAGTTATTTGATTTTGATTTGTTGCATTATCCATTTATATTTATTTTATGCAAGACCTTTTGTCCATTTTTTTATTTTTGTTTTTGTTGGAAAAATGTTAAATGTAGATTGTACTTCACCATGATAGATTTTCTGATGGCAAAAATCTCTTATAATTTTGTAACAATACAACCTACATAGATTATTGCAATCCCATCATTTTTATTTATTTGTTTTATGATTTTCTTTCTTTAGTTTCGTATTATATTTCAATTTATTCATTCGATTATTTGATTCCCATACAAAAATTTATTCACTATTATTCATTGATATTGTGAAATAAAACATGGAGTAATATTGACGCATACAATATAATAAACTTCAGCAAGATGTGTAGGCATGATGGAATTTTGTATGACGCCATATATACAAAGACAATTGATATTAATAATGATGATGGGAGAATCAAAGTGTATTGAAATTAAATGGAAATACGAAGTAGAAATAAAAGCGAACATAGTTGTAGTTTTTATACGATTGCAATCGGATATTGCAATTGATTGTTCTCTTCATTCAAACTAAAAACCCAAAGATCGAAATTTTCGACGATTCCAAAATATATTTAGCATCCCTGTAGATAAATAGTAAAGAAGTCGGACGATAACAAACATTTAGTCATTGTATTTTCGTTCTATGTTTTAGGTTCAGTAAACATGGTATGACTGAACGACAATAGCAATTGCAAAATGAAGACCGTCGCAGTGCTCGTATTAATTGCACTCGTGTCACTATCAAATAGTGTAAATTTACAAGAAGACGATCTTGTATTTGACGATGTTGGTGAAGAATCATCGCAATCGTCAGTGATAATAAATACTAGGGATCATGAAACAAATAGCGGAAATAATAAACGTGAGAGTATTGAAAAATTTTGGGGTGTGCCCGATGCTGTTGCAACCGTTGCGCACGTGTTCAAGTTGAAGATACCAAAACAAGCGTTTAGTGGCAGTGTCGATCATTACGAGGTGAGTGCTTGGATAAAATGAACTTTACTCTTGCTTTTTTCATCTGTCGAAATTGGGGCAAAATAAAAAAAAATAAAACCTTTCATTGCTATTTTAGTTAACATATTAATACTTTTTTTTCTATGGAGATGAATATTGAGAAGAGTCACTAATTCCACTGATTATTTCAACATTGAACTAATATGATATGTTGTTTTCATTGTAAAATGTTTCATTAGATTATCTTCAAATTGTTTCAAAGAGAATACCATTTTAATTTCAATACATTTATTTGCTTTACTGTAAATTATTTCAGGCACGAAGTAATGATGATAAATCATTGCCAAAGTGGCTGTTTTTCGACGAGGCAGCATCAACATTGATGGGTGTCCCATCAAAAAAAGATCTGGGTTTACATCGCATTAATCTCAAAGCTTATGGCACATCCGGTGATATTGCCATCGATGTATTCAACGTGAAAGTGATACCCGAAAGATATGAGCATGTCAAACGTAAAGACGGAAAGGTAAAAACTATAACGTAAATAAATCCATAGTAAATTTGAAAATATATTACAAAATGAATCTCACGTAACAATAGCAATAAAATTGAAATGTATAGAAAATATTATACTTTTCAAGGGTCACTGTGAGGACTCGGAAGAGCGAACGCTGATGACTATTTTACTAGACACAAAGTTCGATGACTTAAAGCCAACTGCCAAGGTGGAAGCCATGGAAAATCTCGCGGGATTTTTAGGACTACACAATGTAAGTTAAATGAAAAAACAAAAAGAAAGTTAATAATAGTGGTCGGTTATGATAAAAAAGTTATTTGATTACCCTCCTTTGTTTGTGAAATGTTTACTGAGACACTCAAATTAATTCCATATTTCAGTGATGAGAGAAAATTCGTTTTCACGGGCGTATAATTAATTAATTATATATTTATTAATCACAACATTCTTGTTGCAATAAAATGTTTAAATATGTAATGCAAATCTATTTCCAGAGTGCATTTGCAATGCACGGACGTGGTAACAAAGAAGAAAGTGCGGCCGAAGACTCAACGGTAATTTTAACCGGACCCGGCAATGTTAAACGTCGCAACGAAAAACACTCCACGTGCATTCAATGGCAGGTGAGAAAAATTGAAAATTGAAATCATGAAAAAGAGGAAATAACATCCGTGGGAATAAATCAAACTAATTCCTCATGCAATATATTTTTTTTCTCTTTTAGGTGGGCTGTGACGGGCATTTATGGCGACATCAGGCAGATTTGTTGAAGCAAATGAAGCAACAGGCGCGTGACGGAACATTATATGAAGTAATACAACTTCCAGTTTTACTTTGGCGTGTTAAAACTGATTCAAGTGATTTATTGAGAAACCGGCGCGAAGCTGGCTCGGGTGATTACGGAAATAATGGCAATAACGACGAAGACTATGAAAATTATGACTATGATGGTTCTTATTACGATGGTGATAATGATGCCGATGATAATGAACCCCAAACCGAATTACCACCCAATTCAATTATTCCAAGTGGAACATTGCCCCGCGGTATGGATGAAGCTGAACAGGTGCATCCACACAGACACCATCACGGCGTAGAAACAATAGAATCAAAGGTAACCACAACAAACAGCTTCACTCTAAAAATTTATCATTATTCACGCTAACGCTATTCATAGTTTTATCCCTCTATTATGTATAATATTTAATTATCATGGACATCATCCTTTCATTATCTCGTGTATTTTGGTCTCAATCAATAGAAAATTCGTTATTTATATTGAGTCGGTTTCAATGGTTTTTTTAAATGAGTAATAGCTAGTTATATTGTTCGCAGCAAATTTCGTGTATTTCATTGTTTCTGTTTTTTACTTTTCATCACTTAGTGATAAGAAAGTATTGGTTTCGTCCGATTTGAAAACGTCAAAATAACGCATGTAATCGCATTTTTCAACAATAATAATTGAAATAACGGATAAAAAAACTTAATATTAATGTTCAATGAATTGCCTCCTTGAATAATATAAAAAAAAATTTCATGTTTTTGAAGGTCACGTACATGAAAAACATGTTTTTCAGCGGGCGTATGGACGAATATTTTATTTATATAGTGAGAGTATCTTGAAAACTGCTAGACCAAACAAATTAAAAATTTATAAGGAGGTAATTGTTATCGAGCAAACAATAAATTGTTATGTTAAATTTTGTTTCGACTTTCCGTTCGCCGTAAAATAACAATTATATGCGTTTTCGAACGAACTATGCATATTCTATAGAATTTATGTGACGAAAAACATAGAAGCCACGTGATCTCAGGAGTGGCTGGTCCAAAAGATCTGAAAATTCGTACACAGCATTAAGGTATCGGGGGGGTTATAAATGGTGACGTCATAATTCGATATGACTTTCAGTTTGACCGGAGATAACAAATATGTGTTTTTTATTGAGGTAACACATGCAATAAAAATAGAAGCCACGTGATCTCAGGAGTGGCTTGATAAAAAAGTCTGAAATTTTGGCCATAGCATAAGTATGTTCGGGGGATGATAAGTTGTTATGTCTCATTTCGATCGGACGTTTATGTCGTGTGAAAATGACGTTTTTATCTATTGTGGGAAAATTACGTATAAAAGTACGTACATTGCATTCTGATGACGCGTAACGCGTCACCGATCTCAACAAACTTTGCTAGAGTTTTGTACTTCCGCGAATCCCTTTTCATCGATGAAAATACCAAAACAGGCACATGACTGTTTAAGTAACCCAATAATTTAATTCAAACATTCGTTTGTTTGGATCGCAAATTTTTATAAATTAAAAAATTCAATTATGATATTATTATTTAAATGATTTATACGATCGAACAACAATAGTGATGAAAAGTACCGGGCAAGTCTACTTGCCTAAATTTTTTGTTATTGCTTTATTCTTTGTATCATTCAGTATTCATGTGTATTACGCCAGATAATAGAAAAAAATCGGTTAAATAATATTTCTAATCATATTCAATATGGTACGTAAATAAATTATGGCGAC
Organism: Galerucella tenella; assembly: GCA_910591685.1. Taxonomy (NCBI): domain Eukaryota; kingdom Metazoa; phylum Arthropoda; class Insecta; order Coleoptera; family Chrysomelidae; genus Galerucella; species Galerucella tenella. The sequence continues at coordinate 7,684 of CAJUYH010009351.1, forward strand.
AGCAAATTGTATGAGGAGGAACTTCGTGCTAGATAATGGAAAAAAATTTCAAGTGAAAAAAAGTTCTGTAGCTCTTATCACGTTAGTAAACGTTTTTAAAAATACGCAATTGTAATTTCTAATTGAAATGGAGTTGACTCCTCGTGAAATTTACTCGACTTTCATGTGAGCGTTTAGTCTACCTTCAACTCATGTGGGCAGTAGACCAATTATTAATCGGCGCTTTCTTGATTATTTCGGTACGAAATTCATGACTTTTGCACGGCCATTATGTGAAACTATCAGTACATTTACTCGACTGTTGAGTTCATTGCTGTGCATAATGAGAACTAAAAAAAAAGTTGAAAGCACAATGATTTATTCGAATAACTGTATTTTTAACAGGCTGAAGAAAATATAAGTGAAGATGATATTGTACCGGTGATTGATAACAAACTCGAGAAAGCATTTATCACAACTACAATGTCTTCTATTCCGCGATTGGTAAGTTTACATTTTGAATACATATTTCATAGATTTAATAAAATACCTTTTTTTTTTTGAATTGTCTAAATAAATTTACGATAAAGTTGAGAAGCTTTCTTCCAATACATTACAAATATATTGTAATTAGCTTACGTTGCTACTGTCTCATCTATTTATCATATCGTATTATCAGTAGCTTGAATGAAAGAAAAATAAGAATTCAAATGCTTTCACAACAAAGAGAAAAAATATGAAATAGTCATAAGAATTATCATAGAGTTGGCACAGTAAAAACAAAACTTGTACATATACAATAATTGGGTATACCAAAATATAAAATTGCTTTTACCTGAAAAAAATTAAAAATAAGAATTAATTGAAACTCATAAGCATCTTCGCAATAATAACCAATTATTGATTAGAAATCGGTAACATTTGTAGAAAATCTACAGAAGATCATTCTGTTTTACAAGAAGAAATATTTTTTAGTGATACAAAAACGTTGGGTTTACATTTATGTTGATTCAAATAAACAAATTAATAACAATAGTGAACAATAAACAATTCGGAAATTGCCAATGCTTAAGGTGCTTATGAGAAGAATTTAATTTAAAAAAAACCAATTGTAACTAACATCATTGCATACATCGCATCTACTAACAATTTCGCAGACAAGCATCCAGCAAACATCATCAACAACAACAACAATAACATCAATTTCATCATCATCAACAATATCAGAAAAAACATTCTCAACACTGACTGCAACGAATGAAATTGAAACATCACCTATTATTGTTGTTTCATCAACAACACCATCAGTATTATTAACCACAATAACAACACCAATAATAAATACAACAACGCCAACAAATATCAATACAATAAGTACACCGTTGGCGAATGGATTGATGAAATTTGAAAATACATTAACAACATCTGAGACAACAAACAGCTACCGAACACCAACAACAACAACAATAACAACATCGACACCATCTGATGATGACAGGAATTCATTGTTGTCAATTGTATCAATGACGGATAATGAAACGGTAACGCCACCACCGATAGTTGTTACAGCATTGTCAAGTACAATATCGCCCACGATAAATAATAAGGAAGTAAATGTTGTTATTGCTACCACGGGCAATGACACTGTTGACGAGGTAATGCTTCAAATGCTTCCAAGCTATTCTTTTTTTTTTATATATATATTCATTTTTCTTCTTTTCTATAGTAGAGATATTTTAACTTATATGTGCTGTATATCATAAATGCTAAAATTATTAATTTCTCGTTTCACTTTTCATTTGCTTTCACTCTTCAATTTTTCGTTCATCATTTTATTGTTTCATTATTGGTCGTTGCTGTTTTCATTTATTTCTCTGGTCTATTATTTTATGGGCAATGTTTCGTGGATGATTATTCGTTTGTGAGATATTTTTACTAGCGTTGTATAATACATATCAATTACTGTTCCAATTACTGTTTTTTTTTTCTTTATTGTAATAATTTTTTTTCTTTTATATATGTACAGTACTGTATTACTCCGAGATATTGAAAATTGTTGTAAAATATTTTTTAACCTTACGAAAATTCATAATATATAAGCATAAAGTAATTACTATTTTTTTTTAGCCAATCGAGGGAACTGAAATGTTAACGACAATTGAAGTGCCAACAACAAAGTCAATATTGACAACGACAATGCAACAAGTGCCAATTGATGAAACAACACCGACGACATTATCAACATACATGTCCAGTGCTACTCCCGACGTCCATTTACATACAACTCCGAGACCAATAACGTCATCAACAATAACAACAACAACAACGACTACGACAACTTTACCGACAAGAACAACAGCAGCAGCACCATCGACCATTGATATTCCACGAAAAATTACAACAGACAATGTTGTTTATGCTGCGCCAAATCATCCGCCAACACGTGACAGACAATTGCAAAAAATTCCTATTACCGCTGGTAAACCACTCAGTTATGTCATTCCAGCAAATACTTTCAGCGATGTTGAAGATGGTGACACACGAAACTTAACATTGGACGTTTATTTCGAACACAATCGTCTCAATAGTACTTATTGGCTCCAATTCAATCGCAAAACTCAAGAAGTTTATGGACTGTAAGTAAATAGAAAATATTTTTGTTTCGATGGAAATTTGTTTTTTTTTTCACTTTCGTTTCGTGTTAGAGAGATTTACACGTTAATTCATGTGCTCAATTAACGATTGAGTAAAAGATAACTTTATATGATGCGAAAGTTTTTTATTGGCCACTTCGGAACTGAATTATGTCAAGATATTGTCGGAAAAATTTTGATAAAAGTTCCGGGAAACGAACAACCATAAAATAATTTTGTAATGAGTACAAAAATAATAACTTGAATCATGACAGGTTAATGGCATGTGTACTTATTTTTATCACTTTAGTCAATGGAATTTTTAACTAAAATATTCCAAAACACATAAATGCCATTAGTAAATGTGATATTTACAACCTTCTTCTGTATTGGAAATGACACTGAAAAAGATTATTGTAGAAAAAACTCACTGGAGGTTGCACATTTCAGTTTCCATAAACTCTAAAATATTTTTCTTATCACTGCGTAGCAGCAACTAAAACTCGAAGAACATTTATTTTCAATGTTTTCAGGCCACTGGAGGAAGATATATCTGTTTGGGACTACGAAGTAATCGCGACAGATAGCAAAGGGCTGAGTACTATTGATAATCTTCAAATTTATGTACAGCAGCATAAGTTGAGTCGAGCAATAACTCATCAATTCAGTATTTATATACATATTGACAATCGAGCAATGTTTCCAACAAATGTAGACTGGCAATTGAAGGTAAAATACATATCATGTAATGTAATAAAGAAAAAATGACGAAACAAATTAAAATCATTTGAAAATTCATTACAAACTGTCGCTGACAATCGTTCACTTGACTCTAGTGCCAATTAAAAATCCTCCGAATAATAATTATTTTAATATTTTTCTCTTTTCTCGTTATTATTTTGCAGATCATCCGAAGTTTAGCACAATTGTACGGTGACAATGACCCAAGTGACATCACTGTACGTGCGATAGACGTAAATGGTGATCAAGCAATCTTCACATGGACAAACGACAGTATACCACGCAGTAGCGAATGTCCAAAAGACGAAATAAATGAATTATTACGTGTATTAATAGCAAATCGTGATGGTGATCCATCGAGAATGCTACAAGAGGTAATGGCGCCGGAAATACGTGTCCGACGTGTTGTATTCCAAGGAAAAGGTCAATGTGAAACTATGAATGAACCGGACGTGCCAAAATTACCAACTCAAGAACCAAAAACAAATTATCCGCCATTGCCACGAAATCAAGTTGACCATATAAATGGGACTGTGGGACAATTGTTGGTATTTCGAGTGCCTGAAGACACATTTTTTGATCCTGAAGATGGCTCAGCGCGCAATATGCGAATGTCACTGCTTACAATTGATCGTGAACCAATTTCATCCAGTAATTGGCTACAATTTGATGTTAATAATCAAGAATTTTACGGTGTACCAATGAAAAATGATATTAAACGTAAAGCATATCAATTAGTTGTTACGGATAAAGATGGCGCAAGTGCTACAGACGGTTTAGTTGTGGTTGTACATCCGTCACTTGATTCAAAATCATCAGCGGAATTTACAATTAAATTGGGAACAGATTATGATACATTTTCGCAATCAGCAATGTTAAAGAGAAATTTTATCCAACGCTTACGTAATTTATTCGGTGATAAAGATACAAATGCCATTTCAATAACGTCTATTTTACCAGCTGGTAAAAACACAATTATTACATGGCGTAACACAACATTGCCAACGAAATATTGTCCGAATAATGAAATAACACGTTTGAGTGAAGTGTTATTTGTTAAGCCGGATAATAAGGAATTGACTAATAAGATAGAAGAAATAATGGGAAGTGATTTCCCTGTTGATCAATTAACATTAACGCCAATGGGTATTTGTCAAGGCGAATTTACACGAGTACATTCAAATGACAATGGTGTTACAACTTCTGATGATTCAAAGTCAGTTGGTGGCGCATCGAACGATGATTATTTAATAACATTTGTTTTACCAGCAATTATAATTGCTGCAATGTTAATTCTAGCTGGTATTATTGCGTGCGTTTTATATCGAAGAAAACGCAGTGGAAAAATGAGCGTTAGCGAACACGATGATGAGAGACAAAGCTTTAGAAGTAAAGGTATACCAGTGATATTTCAAGATGAATTGGAAGAAAAACCTGATCCAGGTAAATAATGTTCACAAAAAAATTATTTTAAACGTATTTTTACCAATTATTCAATTTTAATTAATTCAATTTCAAATACATAGGAAATAATCTTTTTTTTTCTTTCAACTCATTAATGACATTTTTTCATTTATTGGAAACAAATATCTTTCATGACAATTATTTCGAAAGATTAAAACAAATTTGTCCAAATATTTTATTGTCGTAATTTTTCGATTAGGTAATAAATCGCCAGTGATATTGAAAGAGGAGAAACCTCCATTGCCACCACCTGAATATCAAAAAGGTGCTGAAGATGGAGCGGATCAGCCAATGTTGCCTAAAGAAAATTCCGAGGAGCCATATCAACCACCGCCACCATTTGCACGTACATCAGATAATAATCGTCAAAATCGACCTAAACCAACGCCAACGTACAGAAAACCGCCACCTTATGTACCACCCTAACAAAATGAATTTTATACACCAACACGCAAATATATGTTAGCTGTTGTCGGAGGTAGTGGAGATAAACAGACGCACTTTGATAACCAAATGAATCAACGAATGACAATGCAATTGGAAAAATCGAGTCACAATATTTCCACGTCCCAAAATAATCGATAATTTTCATATTAAATTATTTTTTAACATTCAAACTCGACGCAATTTTACTATTCTTTCGATTTTACGGGCAAATCAAATATAGATATTGACTATCGTTTCTAATAGTTTACACCTGTCGGACGTTGAAATGAAATTTCGAGCGATTAAGTGAAAAACGAATACAAAATTTTGTTTTTGGGGAATCATATTCATTCAATTAATTGTTACAGAATGAATCACGTTGCCTTTTTTTCATAACGATTCAATTTGAACACATAGGAATACACCGTTTGTTCTTTCGTTCTCTCCTTTTATATTTTTTTAGCCAACAAATGGAGTCAAAAATTGAAAAAAAAAATATTCTCCGTGGAACATCTTTAAATAGAGATAAAAAAATCAATTAATTATTATTAATCAGCAGGGATACGGGAAATATTTGTGACGTGTGTTTTTAATGCAGCAGAAACCAGTGCCATTTTTCTAAGCAATAAGAATATATTATATAAAATGCCTACTAATCGATTAAATTTAGTCGCGAATACATAAATGAAATTTTAATCGGTGAACAAAAAAAAAATAAAACATTCGACGATTCATGAAAAACTGAGATAAATAAACGTAAGGTGGAAAAAAAAACGATAGAAAATCAATTGAAATTGTGTCGTGCAAAGTACCGCCATTTAACAAAAATAACACTGCCAGATGAACAACATTTTTATTTGTATATTTTTTTTTTTTAATATTGTTGGAGCGTAGTGGAAGCGTCGCGCCAATTCGAATCCTTTTTGTAATATTTGAGAAATTTCTCAGTTCTTGAAGACGCCCTTGCCACTGACTCTCTCTAAACTCGAGTAGA
>CAJUYH010009352.1:0-13918 GCA_910591685.1 Galerucella tenella
AAATAACTATTATGTGATTGAAATTCACTGCTCATAATAGCTTAAGATTCCTAACCTCCACCTGGTCATTCTCAAGTTTATTGATTCCCCAGTCCCAATATTTCGTTGGCTCAAACGTTTTCACAATAAAAAGAGTCTATAGGTACATTCAAATAAAATATACGTATTCAAAAAAAACACAAATTAATATATTCTGAACTTGTCGATAATAGAATATGAACAAAATGGAAGTATACCTCATGTGAAGAATTTTAATAGAGACCTACAATGTATCTAAATATTTATCCATCTCGTATTTTATGTATGCTTCAGCGCTAAGCGCCGTGTTCAGTATTCAGTAGCTTATCTAATTCTGATTTACAAGAAATAAGTGGGAAGATACTTTATCTATTATAAATATAGAGCAGCTACCTAAGCATCTCGATCTCGAATCTTGATCAGTGGCGTATCAATTGACCATAGGGAGCACTTGGAACTTGAGGGAATGTTAGACTATTCCAATAGAAAATGTTAACGAATAAAGTTGAAGTGGATAATTGTCGGATAACAATCGACGTTCCCATTTTTTGTCAATCCTGAAATTTGTTTAATGAAATAAGCACAGCTTAAGATTGAAAACACTTGTGACCTTCCACCATGTATCTGTGTAAAGTATAACGTTGGGTTTTGACTTCAATAAAACCCGTGAGATAATTATTTTATGATACGTAGGCACTCGCTCTACAGGATACAAGCATCCCGAAATATCCAAGTAGAGACCTATATTGAGCGTTGATAAAAAATTATTAGTAATAAAGAACGAGTTCCGGATGTGGGGAGTTTTTGATTGAAAATCTCGTCCCCTTGCCGAATCTATTTACAAACTTAGATTATATCTCATAGTTTTTTTGTTTATTCTAAAAAAATGCCTTCTGTTCACCTCAATTTGTTGATTTGTAATTTATTGATATTCTCAGGAGCAACGACAAGTATGAACACGCATTGAACTCGGGAGCTCGGGAAATTTGGAGCAATTTCAAACAAAAAGTATTGAAAAAATTATCTTGCTCCATCCATAATCATAAAATACTTCAACCTAGAATTGTAACTCCTATGTTGTCAGCAGTGACTACTGTTTTAACTGCCATCTGAAGTTTGGCCGCAGGAACTATAAAATTCAGCGGGAATTTTAAATATCAAGTTGATGGAGAATTTTATCTTTTCGAAAAATAAATCGACTGTTTACCTAAAGAGCACAAAATTCAGCTGCTTATAAAAATATATAAATTATAACTGATAATATTTCGCCAAATCTTGCATCAGAGCTGAACATAAGAGAATATTTGGCAAACTTTTGTTGATGCAAGATTTGGTGAAATACTATCAGTTATAATTTATATGTTTTCATGAAAGCTGCATTTTGTGTTCTTTTGGTAAAAAGTCAATTTATTTCTAAAAAACTTGTGCAGCAGAGTAACATTTAAAGCAACATAATGCAACATTTTTGCAGAAGGTAAAGTTTGCAATATATAATTTGTGTGTCTAGGAAAAAGTATATGGTGAACGACGAATACTTTAAATAAAAAGACTTTGGGGAATTACATATTTATGTAGTGATAATAACAACATTTTTAACACACTTACCTATACATAACACACAACATACTATATACCTAACTAGATTATTTCCCAATGTTCTGCTATTTTGATTACTAAAATATAAGTATTTTGTGTTATTTTTTTATCCATGTGGTCTAGCATCTAGTTCTAAGGAGGGTTACGTATGAAGTACCTTTACTCATTTCTATAGTGTATTTTCCTTTGAAAGCGTTTTTTTAGAACAAAATTAGATATAGCTGCTTTCATTATTGGATCAGCAAATGTTGAATCCTTGTTAGTATTCATGAATTTTGGAAATTCCATATCATCTCCTCTTGAAATAGTATTAGGTTACTTTTTTTCACACCATAAAAGAAGAATCCTAATTATTAATTAACCTATAAACTTGCACCTACTATTAAATTTAGGTAATTACCCGTGAAATGTAGTGTAGTGAATTAGTAAAATTCAAATATCTCTCTCGAATAAAGTGAGAACAGATTTTCTTTTCAGCCTCTTTTTACTGGTACTTTAGAGTCATCACTAAAGTGTCTAATACAAACACGGGAATTTTGGTATAGGTATTTGTTTTGAAGGCATTCAGTGTAACTTCACATTATTAATATTTCTCAGCCAGGAGTCAAATACTTCAGGTTCAAGTTTCGGAAACCGATGTTAAGCACTCGTTTTGTCTCAGCAAAACGGAACACAACAAAGTTTTTTACGTGGTTTGTTTATTGTTCCTTCCATTTTGACATCTTGACATTACGATTGTGGATGATCAGTGCCCTCTGCAGTTTGGCCGCATCGTAACTTAAAACATTATCTCCAATCCCAGTTACAATTCTAGGTTGAAGTATTTTATGATCCAATATCAAGAATAAACATAACAACTTATCACAAAACAACCAAGAAATATCTCCCTGTGCTTTTATCGACTGCGAACCCAAAATTATTTTTAAAATAAGTATTTCGATGGTCCTAGACAAAATATTGGGGTTAAATTGTAGAGCTATTCTTTTTTACGTATAGCGTGTGCGAAATTTTAATTTACTCCAATACTTCGTAACATACTGACAGGTGATGTTAATAAAACCGTGCTTTTTAAAAAAATTGGATAAACTGACTATTAAAAGCTTGAACCTGTCTAGAAGAAAATAAAAGATACAGCTACATCAAATTAACTAACTAACTAGTGGGCGGCATTCGTCTTTTTGATGTTCCAAACAAATGAATCAAGATCATTTCATTTCTGTCATCATCGAGCAACGGTAGTCATTAACCTTATAATACCGGAATCTCGAGTATTGGCAGTAGGCCGCCTTTATAGAACAACCGGTAACGGTCTAGGGTTGAAAACAAAGACGTATCTGTTACGACTACTTTTCTAAATACAATCTAGGGTTATCTAGTTCTAACCCAATTATCTTACAAAAGAATATGTTTTATTGTTCAATAACAAGTACTTTCGCCATCAAAATACGTACAAAGGTTTTCATTTGTAAATTAATCGAGTTATTATAGCGTGAATACAATAAATTAATGTTAACGACTTTCTTTAAAAAAGCCTCTGTTGAAAGAAAATTGGAGCAACAAAAGTTCACCTAACTATTGACATTTGGATCTCTAATTCCAAAGTATCATTCAGTCTGAATTTTATTTATCCTAGATTTGTTACTTTATTAGATTCACCTTAATATTCATTAATTGGCCTAGGTAATTGTTCTTTATACTTAATTTATATCGTAAGTTGGACATCTTCCATATTATATCAAATGTATTGGTTGAAGTGGGTTGGTGGGGTGAAGTTGCCACCTGAATTTTGATCTTTATTCGTCATTAGATTCCTTGCCATGGTTTAGCAGTACTCCCGAGTAGATGAACTCTTCTACTTTATCATGGTGCTTCGAGAGTCGGGTGTTACTTCTTCTCTCTTTCTCGACTCCGATCTGAAACTCTTCTCTGTTTTTCGTGTTTATCGTCTCATTAGCTACTCTCACTACCCATAGGTAGACATCTGATCCGAGAAGCTTACTATGGCGATTCGAAGGCCACCTTGACAGCCTGCCGAGTAAGTTCGAACAGTTTTGACAGAGCCATGATCTTTGCTTACAGCTGAGATAATTTCTATGATTTCACGGATTCTGGCTGTAGATTAAAAACTTTTGCAATCTAACCTTCATTGCAAAATGGAATTTTAAGTCAATTTTCCTTCAAAATATGCAAACATTTGACTAAACTAGTTATTTATGTATTAAGAGCGAAAAGTGAGTAATTATTGTTCGAAAGCGAAGGTTAACGCGCGAAGCAAAGCGGAGCGCGTTAATTGCTTGAGAACAATAACTCTACTTTTAGCTCGCAATACATATAACATTTTTTCTACAATCATTTGAATATATATTATAACTAATAAAATTGATAAACTTATACTTATTATTTCAAGTACCTGTCAAATACTTTATAAAATTTCGAACATATAATTATTGTCAATACTGTCAATGTACTTCTTCGTATTCTACAATGAGAAAGGTCTCAGGTAGCAGGGCCATCCGGCCAGTACCTATATGCAAAATATTCAGAACGTGGCACAACAATCAAGCACAAAAACACAAAAAAAATTAAAAACCCATGATGACTACTTTTTCCATTTATTGTATATGAAAATAGATAAGCGCGAAAGAAATTTTCCACTTTAGAGCGCCAGTCGTATTCAATTAACACATCTCGGGAAACGTTAACTTTTACAGTTTAACTTTAATATTTCAAACCCCACTTTGGAAAGTTATCGTGGAAAAACGATTATTATTATAACTCTCTGCTACAATACATAGCCACAGTTACAAAATAGGGAATGAACAAATGTATCCAGTTGAGAAATAGTATATTTCATTACCAGTACAGAAATGAGGATTTTTCCGTGCGCGCGTGACAAATTCTCGTGTGAGGCGCAGCCGAACACGGGAAGTCATGCAAGAACGGAAAATCCATTTCTGGACGAGTAATGAACGATATTTTTTATTATACTTAGGTACCTGAAATCAACATAAACAAAAAATATCGCAAAAAATTATTAAGAAAATCGGGAATATTTATTTTTATTTTTAAAACAGTAAAAATGTAAGTACATACAACTCAAATTAACAAAAAAAAATACAAGTGGGTAATTCTAAGAAAATTAATTTTGGACAGAACCGTTATTATTAATAGTAATATTTATTGTACAATTCGTATTATTGTTGAAGCTCAATCCCTTTTGCATTTCTTTTTGTTGAACTAGGATATCTAGTATTATGGATATCTATGTTTATTATTAAGCGCACGAAAATTTCCGTGCGCTGTTCCGAAAATGTCATATTTACTGTATTTTATAAACAGTTGAAAATGTAGTATTTTCTGTTAAGTATAATAAAAATAATATTTCAATATGAATGACTGAGTACACCTCTTAAATTGTTTTCAAGTCGACTATACGGTAATTCTAGACAAGGTTTAGTCATAATTTTCCTCTGAGTTTATTTGACCACCTGCTTTATCCGTACGGCATACCTTACAAAGCGGCGTTTTTTCTCTTATGAAAATTATCACTTTAATAAATATCAAATTATTCGTCGTATACCTATGGCATCTCTATGGAAAAGTTATTTGGTTTTTGGTAAATCTTACATTTTTATACGCACTTAATAATATCATCAACACCTTTTTCCATTAAACATAACAGTTAAACATCGCCTCAAAATTTTAAATTTTATAATTACAACAGTCCTCGATGAAATAACAATGGATAGCGATCGACTCGTTTTTTATAATGTTAACATAACAAGGTGATGAAACCACAGATAAAAACGTACCAAAACTTTGTGTGGGACATGTTCTCACTATTGTTAACTTCGTTGTTTATTTTTATTTTCGAATAAACTCCAATTTTATTGGAGTGTCCATTCAATACGTTTCAACGACCACGCAAAGTGAAATTGATCCAGAAAGAAATTAATGAGCGACCTAAATATTTGGTCTAAGCGATACTTTCTTCAAAAAGATTTCATCTGAGATTTGATGAAATGGAATTTGATAGTATATTATTCAACAAGCGTCTGGCTCGCGTTGCAATTTCATCTTCGTGGGTAATAGCCAGTATGTGTGTGTTGACTATACTTCATTCACGACTATATGCACATTTGTTCAAAAATTCGGAAGATATTTCGAATGAACAAATATTTATATAGTGACGAATGAACTTTTATATTGCTATTATTTGACGCAACGATTGAGTAATACCACAAAACAAGCGAGTAAACTACTTCTGAAGTTAGTACAGGGAATGAAGCTCAAAAAAAGGTCAAACCTCGCAATTTTGTCGTCCAGCATGGATTGACTTGAAATTTTAACAGGAGGTAGGTGATAGCCGAAGGTTCAAAATCTATATGGAACCTTAGGGCGCTAAACGGTTTTTAGGGGTGAAAACTACCCTTATTTGTCAAAAATCATAAAATAACATTTTAAACCTGAAAATGGGTAAGATTTGGTTTGGATAAGTTGAATAATGATCGTTTTGAGCTTTGGAATACAATTTCATCATATTTCAACCCTCAAAAAGCAGCCCCTGTTACAGCTTAATGTGAAAAAAATCACGAATCCTTAAAAAATGATTTCGCCTCTGATTGATTTGCATAAAAATTTGGGATTAGGCACCCTCACCCTCTGCTATTCCATACATATGGACCGCATTGTAAATATATCGTTAAAAACATTTAGGAGACTGGAATCAAGATTTACATTAACACATTTCAATCGCAACTTCTGTATTTTCTATTGATTATTTTCTCAACATTATGCTCCCACTGTTTATGATTGTATATTGTAATTTAGATTTTTTTATGTAGATAATTAGCAAATATTACAGTATAATTAACGGGAAAATGGGAAGTACATAAACGACAATCTTGGTTTGTCTTAATGAACATATTAGGAAATAAAATAAAACTATCGTTTATTAGTTATTAAAAAGAAAAACCGCGTCCAATGAGGACATAGTGGAAGTTCGTGTGCAGAATATAGAAAGTTTTGTTACAAACTATTCCATGAAATTTTCATACACAAAGATAACTTTTCAGATCCTCAATTATGATTAAGTATCAACAACATTATAAACAACAACATTTTCAACTCGTCCTACGGACTCCAGTTTCGTTATAAAATAAATCGACATACTTATCGCGAAAATTCAATCACGGTCAATCATGGTAGAGTTGAAATAATACCCTTCTTGGTGTGCGTCATCGATTGTGACGTATATCCGGGTTTTCGGCATGTCGTTTATTTTATTTGCTATTTTGACATAAAGCTAACCTTAAATTTGATAAACAAAATCATCAGGATCGTATTTAGCCAAATTCGAAAAGGCTATGAAATTAATAATTACCAGCTTCTTTTTCTAATACTGAAGATACTTGAGAACTTTCAAAATACTGATGTTTTTCCGTGTATTCATGCATATTTTTGTATTATTCATATAAATAAAACAATAAGATTAATATTCACTTTTCATAAATAGTAATTGACCGTAAACAACAAAGTACAGTCCTGTCAAGAACTGTCAGTGTGACAGTAGGAAAAGACGTAAGACACATTACCGCTACGAAAGTAACGCCTTCATAGTATTTCAAATTCTCGATTGATAGGTTGAGCTTGCGCGTAATCTAAACATCAACCAATCAAATTTTTGTGAGTCAAAGATTGGGGTTGAGATTTGTAATACATTTAAACGGTTCATTATTGAGATATTTTGATGAGGATTAGGTAATCACAGACCTGCCTTTTTTTCTACTTCTTCCTACGTTATGTGTTAGAAAGACATTAACAATCGATGACGCACACCAAGAAGGGTATTATTTCAACTATATTACTGGTGACTATTCACGCCTGTCAAATTCGGTGTTTTCAGATTTGTGTATGTGACGGTTAAACGTCAAATATAAATAATCTCGCAGTGCACGCATTTAAAAAATGAGCAGATTTGGGATAAATTCCATTGAATCAGTCATAGAAAAATTGCGAGAAATATAGCCATCAATATACAACAACGATTTCAAGTATAAGCGGGTGTTCAAATAATCAAGCTCTAAGTATTGTATAGTACTCGTATAATAACTGTACCATTTATAATTATAATTGAGAAATATTTAAGTACGTTTTGTTAATACTGTTCCATTTAAATATGTATGTGTTTTCAAGCAACTCAGTTCCGTTCAGACTTATCACGAAAATTCAATCACTTGTGGTATTACTACTGATAATTTGCTCCGATTTCCACACCTATGTGATTATCGTTGAAATCATGAAATATATCAGTGAAATTATAGTGTGATTGTGTATTATTTGTTGAAAACCGAAGACCAAAAATAAAAAAAAGATTCTACCAGCGCCGGCAGACGACTACGTTCTCACTTCATTAAATTGTTATTGGATTGCCTCTACACCTGGCCTGTCCCGATTGCTAAATCTCTGAAGAGACTGAAAAGAATTATTATTCAAAATAAATGTGATTATTTTTTTTCAGACTGTGTGTGGGATGCTTAATGTCGTTCGAAATTTAAGAAATTAGTCGAGATCGTGTGAATGACGATAAATCTAGTCCTCAACTTCAAAATCTTTTATACCGAAGTTTTTAGTTACAAATTTGTGACTTGTGAGGCATCGTTGATTAAATAAAAGAATTGGTGAGCCTGATACATAAATCTGCAGTGGAGCTTGCGAGGCTTTACAAAATTTATATATATATATATATAAGACTGAATAAAACTTGATGACAAAATAGATTTTTTATAAACAGAACTAACATATCTCCACATTTGAATATGGGATAGTGAAAATCAATGAAGAAATCGCAATTGAATGAGATGTAGTGTGATCATGAAATGAGATAAAACTACAGACACTAGAGACTTTCTCGGAGTATAATATTGACATAAAAATATAAGTAAATGAAGGAGTAATTGGCAAAAATAAGTGAATATTTCCCAGTTCATCCCTGTGATTTTCACTAGTGGTGAATAAATATTATTAATCCATTTTTGCTGTGGATTTATGTATAGTGAGTGTTATATTTATCTTCTCATTTTTCATATTGAAGATAATCTCGTTGTTATATCTCCATGCCGGGAGCGTTATAAAACAACTATCGTTTGAGGGCTATGTTTTTTTCCAGTGAATGGATATCCAGTATGTAGCCTGAGCAGTTCGACATAGTTTGATATTATGACAACCAACCATACAAAATCCAGCTAAACTAGAATGGACTTGATACATTCAATCAGGATGGAATGTTGGAACCTTAGACTATAATAGTCTAAGGTTTAAGTCTAAGTCTAACAGTTCAAAAAATAATTGACAGGAGCTGGAGTCTATGTGGCTAAGTCCAGATGCAATGTTCATGTATTTTTGGAGAATCTACCTTATCAACAAGAGTTTGAACATCGGAAAGGGAGAAACATGCTCATCGTCTCCGATAGTCAGAAAACAATAAAATCCTTATCATGCCCCTTATACACTTTGATGTTCGGTTTTCATATCCAAAAAATTTATCATGTCACGTACATTATCACAAAATACCGGATAGATAATCTAAGAAAATGAGCTTTTTCATCAATATCTCTATGAGGTATTGGATGAGGCTCGTTTAACAAGGAAGTTTTTTGGAAATCAATAGCCGCATTCTCCGAGTGGTCTTTTATTGTTATACTTTCACTATAATGAAGATCTAACTGGTCTATCGGCTTCATCGAAATTGTTGGAATTACTTAAGGATGTGAATTCATAAATTTTTGACCATTTTATGAAAAATCCTCCAGATGTGATGAATATAACAAATGTTAGGAGTAATTGTCCAAAAGGATGATAACAATAAAGCTGATACAGATTCTCAACTATCACAGACAAATCATCAATAATATCTTTGAAATGAATTATATTGGACCATAGAGTCCAAGTGCATGAGGTGGCAGTAGGGGTCTTCACTGAGCGGTCACGTTGTTAATTCAGTTAATATAAAGTTTGGGTTTGAAAGTTAATCTAATAGTATTCACTTAAATCCTACTATACACTTTAGTATTAGTAGTAGCATTAGTCTAAGACAATACGAATTTGAAGTAGAAACGACTGCATTTGACGAAAATAACAGTTCTGTTCAGTAAAGATAACCCTAGAGTACCTACTGAAGAAATGGTTGGACGGTAGGATATTTGGGTCAATATGACTATCGAACACAATTTATTTGACGCAGCTTGTGCAAAATTTCACAGTAGTCTATTAATATATTGTGTCAATCAAGATACTTCGCGGGTAAGTAAAAACATCTTTGATTCATCTTAACGAAAGTGCCAAACTTCGTTGGCCAATGTAGCCCAATAGATAATAGTCGTTTCCAATTTTCAACTAACAAAATTGTAATCAAAGCAGAAATTTGACTTTAAACTTCAAGTTAGGATATTACTGTTCCAAGATCATTCAAAGCTTGCAATTTTATTTAGATCATAGTAAGGATACAGTTAGTTGATAATCGTGATATTTTTGCTACATCTAGGAAGCATAAACCTTCCAGAAGCACTTCTTGATCACCTGAATTTGTAAAATTCACCAAAACAGCAGCTGAACGTGTGTAGTGAGATAATTAGAAAAAGCGTACATGCGAATTGGTGTTGTCTCAAGAACTCAAAAGCATGTTTGTCATAGATTCTCCAGCATATTTTCACTCTATCCAATCTTTTCTCCTCTTTTTTTATTTAACTCAAAACTGATATAAATCATTTTTCCTATTTCAGGACCAGCTCAAAAAAAAGTTATGACATTAATATCATCCTTACTTTCAATTAACTGTATCATGTGATACAAACCTACCAAAATCAATTAATTTCTTAATCAGTCCTGATTAATTTTAGTGCATAAATACTGTAATGTTTTGATAACACATAAATTTGAAGCCCAATGAGTTTTTAATTGGCAGACATTGAAAATATCCCAATTTTAACTCAAACGAAATGTTTTTAATGTCCAGTATAGATATTTATGAGGGTATTGGCCGTAATGAAATTTTAGTTGTGTATAAAATGGAGCAACGGTGGTCTTTCTCATAATAAGAGTAAGTACCATGGAATAAGCAGGAGGTCTGTTGTATTGTTATCAAAGACAAACAAGTGGAAAAGCCACGTAGCTACTGACCATAGGCGTAGTTATTGGTACTGGAATTTTTACTTCCCATGGAAGGTCGTGAAATAATTCCTAAATTGTTCATAGAAAATATCCATTTATAATATCTATTCGATTGGTCATGAGTTGACATATTAACAAAAGTGGCGAAAAATATATTCTTCTTACCATTGACAAATTACACCAAATTTACTTGACTGTCTCATTTTCAGAGAGTATTTCTTGCCACAAAATTTCTTTTTTCAATTCCACTTTTTTGGTGAAAATTGGACAAAAACCATTTTATGCAGGTGATTTTCTACCGGGGCATGACCCATTAAATAACCTGTACTAATTCTCAGCTAAAATGTCTTCACTTGCTGCTCAGGTTATTTTGTAGTCTAAATAACCCCATCCCTGCTTCTCCCATTATCACGAGGTGTAATGGAGGAATGCCAAATAAGGCTTATAGTGATGCCGACGGTGATAGTGGTTGATGAGATGGCTAAGAGAAGGGTCTGAGACAGAGTTCACTGGTCCAGTATTCGGTTTATCAGAATCCGCAGTACGGGAATGTATATCTTGGTGGATTAGACTGACTCACTGACTCCTGTGACAAAAGTGCACCAAAGGAAAAATTCCTTCAAGAAGTATGTTGTGACAATACTGCCAAACCTGATAAGAACAACTGGTATCTTCACATAGAAGTAAAATTAAGCACAAAAGGCATGAGAGCACTTCTACCCTTTTTAAGGCTTTTTTCTCAAATCATTTTCAACACTTCCTTCCAGTCTTCCTCTTCTATCTGTACTGTCTTTTTCAACCTAGAAAAAATCGTATTCACAATTCTTCCGTCGTTCATCTTGGCGACATTGTTAACCACTGCAGACTGGTTGCCATAATAATTCAATAATATCCACTATTAGATAATCTCCTAACCCAAAGAAAGTACGTACGTCCTTGACTAAAGTTCTATAGTAAAAAACAAAGACAATCTTGTGGGCAGTAGGTGAATTGGTAGGTTATAAATCTGAATTTTATTTTATAATCATGCCCTTTTTTAGTAGATGCATTCAAATGTTCTTACTCCGAGGGTTTTGATATATGAGTCGTAAGTATAGCGTGTAATCACAAAATTTTTTTCTCTTTATGTGCCAGTTCAATATTACCTGTGTATTATGCTGGCGATAATGATTAAGCAGTTATTGTTACTTTTCTTTAGAAAAAAAACGTACCTACGTACAATTTATAGGAACATGTAAAAATTATTTATTGTTATTAAATTTATGTATAAACTTACTATATAGACAAAATTATTATCAAGTATATTTAGTTAAAGAGTAAGTTGAATGAATTGATGAAAATATTCGATCAATATCAATTATTATGCAACGGGAAAAAATGCGAAATTGCTGTTTTTCACCAAAAATAAAAACGCAAATGATATCAGTGATTTTTGTTTCATATTTTGGCTTAGTTTATCAAAATCATTGCCCTCAACGTTTTATTTTTTGCATGTATGTCTAGGATAGCTTATAAAGACCCAAGAGTGTAAATGACCCTTGTATAACCCGAACAAAACAAAAATAAAAAACTTCACAAACATTTTATTGTATGCCTCCGGTACATTTTTATTTCTGTTGATAAATCAATCTCTTTTGGAGAGATTATCGTTCGCCTATAATTCGACATATAAATTCTTTAAATTTCCATCAATCATTATACAGAGTTCGGCAAAAGTCCGGGACCGGACAAATATCGCAGAAAATATAAATTTTTCGGAAAATCTTTTTATACCACAAATTTCACTCCAACTTGAACTATAATTTGAAAATATTTTGAAACATACAGGGTCTTCCAATAAAGTGTGGCGTATCAAAGTTATATTTTTTTTATGGAACACCCTATATTTTATTGCATGCTCTGATTGCCCCTAAAAATATGGTACTCCTTGCCAATGGTTCCCTATACCTAAATACAGAGGGTTCCGAGTTATGCTGACTTTTTAAAAAATGTAAACATTTTGAAAAAAATTTATAATTCATTGATATAACAAATTCTAGCAACTTTTCTCTTACATCCAAATAGTTGGACATTCGTGGAATGTATTCCACGATTAAGTACTGGATATTTCTTTACAGGGTGTTCAGAATTTTCAGTTCCATTACTAGATCATTCAATGTGAAGTATCAGGCTTATTTTAAAGGGAACACCCTGTATTTCGATACTTTATCATATTCAAAAAAATGTCTTTTTTCGAATTGTATGATGGTGTCCTATACCTAGGTATTATACTTTTCGTGCAATTTAGAATTTTCCTAA
Organism: Galerucella tenella; assembly: GCA_910591685.1. Classification (NCBI taxonomy): domain Eukaryota; kingdom Metazoa; phylum Arthropoda; class Insecta; order Coleoptera; family Chrysomelidae; genus Galerucella; species Galerucella tenella. Next base: position 13,081 of record CAJUYH010009352.1, read on the forward strand.
ATTGTATGCTAAATCGATTTTAAAACATCTGCAATTCTCTCTTAAATTTCAAACTAATGATCTTGGCATAATTATTGTGAGGAACTAAATAGATCACGTTTCGAGCCTTCAGAAAATATGGCGTTTTGGTATCCTATTCCGAGTGGTGTAAAAGATATAGCCACTCTCACAGAAAAATCAGTATCCACTTAGACATTTTATGAAATAACAAAAATTAAAAAGATTATTACTTTTAGTTGTTAGTTCCGATTTTATTCATGTTGTATTTTAGTGTTCTAAATAATAATAATTAAACCAATCTTTAACATAACACTAGTATTGTGTGAAACTTTTTTGTTATTTCATAAAATGTCTCCAAGTGGATAGTGATTTTTCTGTGAGACTGGCTATATCTTTTTAACCACTCGGTATATATAGCAGAACCCTATATTTCCTGGATGCTTGAAACGTTGTCTATTTAGTTTCTTTCAACAACTATGCCAAGATCATTAGTTTGAAATTTGAAATTTTGAAATTTATAGAGAATTTCAGATGTTTTAAAATCGATTTAGCTTAAAATTTAAGAAAATTGTAAATTGCACGAAAAGTATAATACCTAGATATAGGACAACCTTATACCATTCGAGGGAGGAAATTTTTCTAAATATAATGAATTATTGAAATACAAGGTGTTCCATTTAAAATAAGCCTGATACTGTACATTGAATGACCTAATAATGAAACTGAAAATTCTGAACACCTTGTAAAGAGATATTCAGTACTCAACCGTGAAATACATTCCACAAATGTTATAACAATTCTGTTATATCAATGAATTATTAATTATATCAATGAATTA
>CAJUYH010009353.1:0-13916 GCA_910591685.1 Galerucella tenella
TGAATGCTTCTGAGAAATGTTGTGCAAATAGATTTGCTTTCTCTTGGTCAGTGGAGAAACGAATTCCATTTTTTTCCAGATCTGGTATGATGTGGTCAGCTTTGTATTTACTCATTCTTTTAATTTGTTGCCAGTAGTTTTTTCCCCTTAGTCTATTAATTTCGTTACATGTGTTAATCCATTTGTGTTCTCTATACTGTTTTATTAACGTTTGAATATTCTTGTTGTAGTTTTTTATGTGACGTTTGTAATCTACATTGGGATTTTTTAGGTAATCTCTGTACATTTTTCTCTTGTTCTTAATTAGTTGTATAATGAATGGTGGTAGCTCAAAATTGTGAAGGTGAATTTTTTCGTAGGGGGAATTTTCTATAATAGACTGGTAAACTTTTTCTTATATCAATCTACATACTTCAAGGTACTTATAAAAAAAATCTGCCGTATTGCTAATTACTTGTTATTTTGGTCTAAAATGACCCATACCGACTGGCCTATTAGACAATCAAAGATTATTTTGTGTGACTACCAAAGGCATTGTCTAGAATATAATGAATCTTTATTTCAAACCCTGTAAGTTCACTGAATAGAGTGTAGTTGATAACTTTACATTCATATATTTCATTCCTGTAATCCCATTGTCCACTTTTCCTTCTTCCAAACAATTTTGTCAAATAATCCTCCCAGTGGAGTTTATTACTTCTCAACCAAATAAAATTTCCCTATAATGTTGATTTATATGTTACACATTAAATAGTGTACGTCACTTTAAACATATTACATTTTTTAGGACTTACTTATGGTTTGATGAAAAGGGAAAAAAGACAAAGGTTGCTGCTCCTCAGTATATAGATTATGTGATGACATTTATCCAAAAAACTATTAGTGATGAAACTATTTTTCCTACCAAATATGGTGAGTTGAGTATTATGCTTTAAATCAATTTTACAAAAACAGTTTTCAAACTTGTCTCTTGACTGTAGATTTTTGAAAATTTATTCCTAGCAATAATAATCAATATAGGTACAATTTTAAGCGTTGGTTGGGTGGAGCTAGCCGAACTGTTTAAGCACAGGAAATTTGAAAATAAAGTAACGTGGTTCGACTTTTTCTTTTTGTTTTTAGTTCTTTTTGTTGGTATTCGACTTCTTCCGTGCTACTAACGGTCCGGTTACAAATTTCTGCAAGTATCTGCTTTTTTTCCATAAATTTTAATTTTATTATAAAGATCTGCATCAGTCAAGTTTTCATAAAAAAATTAACATCTTTAAAAGATAAATTTTAGGTTTACAGTGTTCTGCACAAAGTGACATTTAAATTCACCGTTAATTCTTGAAAGTGGGTAAATAGGCATACCTTTTTTTTTCCAACAATAATTTAATATTTATGTTTCAGCTAATGAGTTCCCCTCGTCATTTGAGTCAATAGTGAGAAAAATAGTCAGGTTGTTGTTCCACGTGATGGCGCACCTTTACGCCGCTCATTTTAAAGAAGTCGTGATGTTGGGTCTCCATGCCCATTTAAATTTAACGTTTGCCCATTTGACTGCTCTTCATTATCGATTCTCTTTAATAGAACTTAAAGAAACGGAAATATTACGAGACCTCGAAGTCGCACTTAAATTAACCGAAGACAACATACCGGAAAGTGTTAATAACTGTGACAAGTCCGAATCGTCGGAATTAGAATCGAAAATTACCTTGACCGAAGGAAGCTGTAAGTAGTAAAATGTTATATAGTAAAGTAGTTCTTTTATTTTTTATTTATTTTTCATATAAATTGCATATTATATAGTTTATACTTTAAGGAGCGTTTCCTTAAATAATAAATTGTTTAAAAAATATTTATTAGCTAGTTTTATTTCTTAGTATAATAAACAAAAGTGCTAAAGAAAATTCATTCATTTTATATTTCATTCACCTTCACCTACATGGGTATTCATTTCTAATGTCAACAATTACATTCGAATCCCACTAGAAACACTATAACTAGGTCTGGATCTCCAGTCTTGGTTTTGTGCCATACCTTCCCTGGAACGCAAGAAAAAATACAGGGCGAATAATTTCTAGAACGGTTCTATCTCCGATTGGAACGAATATATTGTGACATTTGTTAAAAATAACCTTCAATGTAGGTCCTATTAATCCAAGACTTGTTCATTATTTTTGCTTTCGTTTATTTGGGCTTCAAGCACTTGTGCGTGACGACTCAGTCGTCACGACTTTTAAGCAAAACGAACACGATTTCTTAGGATCCTCAAAACCACATGTCATGTGCCAATGCCAATGAATTTCAGGTGTTGTTAGAAGAACAGTTTTCAATTATAATGTTTTTGATAATATAATTTTGCATATTTAGATATTTTTAGTAAGGTTTAAATCGTAATCGGTACAATCTTGATCTTTAAATAAACGTCAAATATTTAATGTCCGTGGCTTGAAGCTTATACTTTTCGGTATGTGCTTGAGGGACAAGGGGAAGGTAAGACTAGGCGTCACGCCCGGTAATAAACGAACGGAATTAAGTCACTATGAGCTGCTACTAGCAGCCAAAAGTGAATAATCGAAAGCACCTTATAGTTCATTTACGATAAGTTTGCAATAACAAAACATGACAGATGTCTTACATCGTTGCCACGATGTAATTTTTTTTCCAGCTGTAGGCATAAAATTATGTTGATAAGTTGTTTATTGTAAAAGATTACATTCAACTCGAAAATAAGAGCAGAAGTTATAAAATTTGTATGATTAAATACATAAATTTCGAGATGTCCAAGTTTGAAACCATAAGTTTAACTGAAAAATGTTATCTTCATGCACATGTTGAATTGCATCGTTATTGCAGTATTAAGTAATAATGTATTTATTAAAAAATTACATCTCTCACAGAAGTAATAGGAGTTAGCGGTCCACCTTTATCACGTTATCTCTCAAAATATGACATTTCCTTGCAATCAACCACTTAATAAAGACTCATGCATTGCGACGCAGTGTTCGATACTTTCTTTTAAATAGTTATGAAAATAACAGATTATATCTTATACAGTAAATAACAAACTATAAAATGCGAATGAAAACGATAAACCAACACAAGAAATTCTGATAAAATTGTCTGATTTTGACAACATAAGTCTAGCAACCCCTGCCACGGCAGACAACTTTTGGACCGTAACTTCCCCCTTTATATGATTAAGTAATTATTCCATTTACACTTTGGATATTTAGATTTTGTTCAGTGACTGCAATTTTTACTACAAATGTCAAAATTGCAAACTTATCCTAAATGAACCATATCCACACCTATTATTCACTAGTGGATAGTGAAGGTCATTATACTTGAAGCAGCTCCCGTAAAATGTGAACATTATTAAATAGTTGTGGGCGAAAACATTTATGCTGGATTGGAGTAGTTGGAATTTACGGTGAAGTATAATAGAATTCAACATTTGGACGATTATTCAATTTGCTTTTAGGTGAATTGAATGAGATTATGGAAGGACAGCTAAGGTTGGATCAGTCGAAAAATATCCAGTTGATGGATTGAAGCGATCTGGTTCCGAAAGAAAAGAGGATAAAGAATGAGCGTTGAGAATTTTCTCAATATAGGTAAGTGACTAAAATATAGGTAATAATCCAAGCTACTACCATGGTAAAAATATGGTATAATATAACCTCCGATTTCTATGAAAATGCACCGATTTTCCTGGACTTTGGAAAATAACATCTATTTACCCTTCTTATCAAAATGTATGGGGCAGAACAAGTGGAGAATAAGAACAAGCAAAGATATGTATAAGGCACCAAGTAAAATTCAAGCACAGCAGCGGCTTCGATGGTGTGATGGATGACGAGAGGTGTGTGAGAAGTTGCTTCTTGGAGGTGAAGGGGGTAAGAGAAAAAGGGAACGATCCAGGAAGAAATGCATGGTTGCTGTTGAAGAGAACTTGAAACTGTCAGGAATAGAGGAGAGGAATAGGATCGAATAAAATGGAGAAATATAACAAAAAAGAAGAGTTTATGTACCTGTGATCCCTAATAAGCAGTTCTATATAAATATTCACGGATAAATGCTTGAATAGAACGGTTGAATATAAAATTAATAAAATAGCACACGTGTATCGAACAAAAATTTTCGTTACAAAATAAGTAAAGCAAATAAAAAAAAGGAGGACAACACATGTTCTTTTTTTTCGACTAGAACATACTGGCTTCGGTTTTCTCAAGCGCACAAGGCACAAGTACTTCTTATCATTTAAATACTATACACGAGATGTATACTTTTGCCAATACATGCTCCAAAATGGAAAAATGTGGATCATTTTTCCGATTCATCCATACGTTTGGGTTTGACTCAACAGCCCAGGCACTTGAACTGAATCTTTGTACCATTACCCATGTTATCTACCTACTTCAATTCCAGAAGCTTTGTGTCTTCTATATAGGCCACCACTTTAACTGGAGGAATATTCAGTAGTTGTCATGGTTGTGGCATTTCCACTCCAAAGTGCTTCCGTCTGAGTCCTTTTAAGTTCTCACAGAAGCAGAGTATGTGAGTAGGTGTTTCATCGTAGAGTTCACATTTACTGCACATAGGTTCACTAACTTTGCCCATCCTGTGCAGATGCTTCCTCAACGTACAGTCACCAGGTCGGTAACTGTCTTCAAATGTCTCTTACCTGGACGAGAGTTTCTTGTCTTATTCAATAAACTCTTATTGTGGAGATGTCCTTGTGTCAGCCTCCATTTGCGTTGGTGTTCCTTGACTAGCCAGTTCCCGACTTCCCCTCTTATGTAATCCTTTGTGATTTCACAAAACAGTTCAGGGCCTGTGAAGGCTCCTTTAGAACTTTCTTTAGCTAGCTGGTCTGCCATTTAATTCCCTGCAATCCCCTCATGAGCTGGCACCCATATTGGAGACACTTAGTTGTCTCTTGTCAGCATGTTAAGGGATTCTTTACCATTTTTGTTAGTAGACCAGACGATAGGGGTAACAACTACAAGTAATTAGCAATACGGCTGATTTTTTTTCATAAGTACCTTGAAGTATGTAGATTAATATCAAAAAAAGTTTACCAGTCTATCGATTTCCCAAATTAGAAAAACGAACCCTAAAATAATAAAAATATTGTAATAATAAGATAGATATTAAATATAACTACAGCCACAATTGGCGCCCAACGTGGGGCACTTGACTCAGTGACAGAAGCGGGTTATAATTAAATGAATAACATCTGAAGGATTTTTGGAAAATTTTACAATGAATGAAGAAAAAATTGACATTAATAATTTGACAGTGGAAGAACTCAAAGAACTTTTAAAATTAAGAAACTTAGACACAAAAGGGAGTAAACAAACATTAGAAGAAATATTAACTACAGCCATGGAAGAGGAAAAAACAACAAGAAGAGATAGTATCATAAAAGAAGTACGCTATTACACCGAAGAACAATTATGTCTGACATGAAGAGCACAAGAGAAGATATGAAGAGCACGAAGGAAGAGATAAAAAGTGCAAAGGTAGAAATCAATGAAAAATTGGATAGACAAGAAGAGAAATTCGAAGAGCACTTAACAGAAATGAGAAAACAATTTGAAAATTATAAGAAAGAACAAGAAGAAAAAATGAATAAATTACAATCAAGCTCAATTCTGGAAAGTACAGATAGAAAACAGGAAATAAAAGATATGGTGAACAAGATGCGTGGAGCAGGAAAAGAACATATAGAAAAGGTAGATAGAAACATTATGAAAACTAATAAAAGGATACAAGATGTAGAACAAGGTATACGAATATATCAATAGCAGAAGAAATGAATCTGAAAACACAGAGAGAATTAATAAGGGAAATGGATGTAAAATTACAACAAATTAAAGAAAATAAGAACGCACGGGACTTTGAAATTTTAGAAAAGGAAATAAAAGAAGACTTTAAGGAGAAAATGATGGAATTGGAAAGTGAAATTCAAAACATGAAGAATAAAGCTCAACAATAACAATACACAAGGAATCAATTACATTTGCAATCATGGAGAAAGTAGTTTGAAATTTGATGGAGACATACGTAAATGCATCCAAAGGTTTTAATCAGATGTCTTAAGATCAAATTAAGAGATATGTTTAATATTGAAGATTTGAAGGAAACAATTAGGTCTCATTTGAATAATCAACCATTGCTCTGGTTAACATGTAATGATACAATTATTAATGGTTTTTACGATTTTGAAAGATTATTCTTAAAACAGTATTAGGGGGAAACAGAACAAGGTTATGTTGGAGAAAAATTATATTTTGGGAAATTTTATTTTAGAAAAAGTAGCAACATGATTAACTACGCACTCTCAATATTCTCTCAAGCTCAATATTTGGAACCCAGAATAAAAAAAAAAGAAAAAAAAATATAATATAGGTAATTAGATGTTGATAATTAGTGGTTAATAATTAATAGTTTTAGGAACTTTATAAATTGGGGTAAACTTCTCCAAAAATATTTTGTTTGATTGAATAAAAAAAATATATTTTTAAGAACTTTAGGGAATGTTGAGATGAAATTTTGAAATTTGGTAGAAAATTAACTGAACTTTGATTTTTATCTGAACCAAAAATCTGTAACAACCATATTTTAGGAGATATTGAACGAAAACCTATTTTCCTGGTCTTTTGGGGCCATTTTCTCCGCCCTCGCACGCGTTTTCATGCAGAACTTTGCCTCATGTTTAATGAGGTACCAAATGCAACTTCCAACCGGAAGATGAAAATAGGGCGTAATTAATGTTAACTTTTTTCCTTTATTTACTGGAATAAATATATAATTTTGAGATATAATTTTTTGCATACATTTTTCCAATAAAAATATGTAAAAATTATTTTATTACCTTTTATTTATTATTTACAACCTTAACTATTACCAAAGGTGGGAAAAAAATTCTGATTGAATATTTAAATTTTTATCCGCAATTCAGAAAGTAGGTCTTTTGCCGTGCAGCAGAGTCGCGCTGATGCTGAACACATACTTAGTTTACCAAATATTTTCCGGACAAACCATTGATCGGACGAAAAAAACGCAAGATACCTTTTTTATTGCAAATACTTCCCCTAGACGGTGGTATTCTTCCCCACCTTCCTCCCAGCGTGAAATATTAAGGAATTTAAAAAAAAAGTTTCATTTTTTTATAACTGGGGAAATCGATAGACTGGTAAACTTTTTTTTATATTAATCTACATACTTTAAGGTACTTATGAAGAAAAAATCAGACGTATTGCTAATTACTTGTACTTTTGGTCTAAAATGACCCATACCGACTGGCCTATAGTTAATTTTTCAGCAAATAGGTTGCTCAATAGCTCATTTTACAGGGAATTTCATGACCTACAAGCCTATTAAATCTAAACACAAACAATTTCAGTCGTTCAATTTTAAAAAGGCAACGTTTGAATGGCTTTAAAACGGCACCAGCCTCACTTGAAAAACACCAAAAATCTGTAGTTGGGACGAGACATTTCCTGGTTGACACATTTTTCCGATAAAGGCACTCCTTCACCTCCAATAATGCTTATAGAAGTGGTTAGTTATGTAACATTTGCTAAACTGTTATTAACAATATGGAGACATTTATTATCAAAATCCTTGAAAACACCATATTTTTATTGTGGACATTGCAACCTCGTTGCAAACCGCATTTTTCGTTACCCTACTAGCAACGAGAGAGGTGCAATACTATTTGGTCGGCACATTCAACTACGGTATTTCCTTCTATGATTCATGTATTTTTAAATGAATGAATGATCTTTATATATACCATTATTATTAATATTTATTCTTATAAATCGTTTTTCTCTCCTCTTTCAGATCATGTTAAATATTAAGCAAGAGGTTCTAGCTCACATATATATATATATGTATATAATTGGACAGGGCATTTGTTCTATATCCGTTCGGCTTTCTCAACGACAAATAATTATTCGTAGATGCGCAAATATAAACTTATCAATTTGCACGAAATATTTCAGATATCTACATTTATGCGGCTCGAAGGACCAAAAAATGTTATTTATTTATTGTTATTAATTAAATGTTTGGAACCTTCATCTATTTTTATTTAAACCTATTACTTCTAATTAACTGGGATGAAGCTGCACTTTCGTGCATCTGCCTCTGAGACACAAACCTATCACTGAATTATTTAGAATTCAATGCAAATACCGTCACGCATTCCAAGAACGTATCAGGGTTTTGCATCTGCGAAGAGCCGATTAAACGACCGGATCGGATATAGTGTGAACGAATTTTCTGACGGCAAACATTATTCCAGTTTGGGTGCTTGTGCAAAATGGACGTCGATGCTTATGCTTTGATATCGCTTGTCGAAAATAAAGATGTCTTGTGGGACAAGACGTTGAAGGGATGTTCCGGCTGTAAATTTTTCCCATGGAATAGGATGCACTCCATGTTTCCTTTTACTTTTTATTCTTAAATATCTCCACAACATTGGGATGTCGTTGTCGTCCATCGTGATCGGAGCCTGCTGGTGTAAGTGTGAAAACACACGTCACCGTCTTCCGTTTAAACAGACGGTTCGTCTAGGTGGGAACGGGCCCTTACTTCGAATTAAACATTTTTGATGCCTGAAGTTTAGGAACATAAGAAGTGTGACCTTAATTGTATTTGTTCACCATTTGAAATGGATGTATTGTCGATGGACAAGGCATGTATTTTAATCGTAATTTTGGATGCATCTACAATATTTAATCAATGAAATGAAATGTTTGCTAATACCATAGGTACCTACCTGGAATTACCAAAAATTTCATATTTATTCATGTTTCACTTTCAAGAATTGTTATTATAGGCTTGTTTGAGAATGGGCGAAACATAATCAAGCCATATTTTTGATTATATCAAGTGGGCTACTATCAAAATAGTATCTACTAATAAATGTCAAGGAAATATTGCTGTATTCTTCGTTTGTGTTTAGGAAGTTGATTCAAACATAATAGTTAACTTGTGGTTCCAACAAGATGGAGCATCTGTAAAACACGTTCGTTGTGTACGTCGGTGGTTAAACAGACATTTTACCGACAGGGGGATAGGACGTGGTGGACCAATTTCGTGGCCACCCCGATCTCCAGATCTCACACCGATGGATTTATTTTTATGGGGATACATCAAGCAACTTGTGTATCAAACGGAACCACTACCAGAGAAGACGTGATAGAAAGGATTCGTAACGCATTTTCCACAACAACTCTAGCTATGTTGGAAAGAGTAAGATCCTTGTTTTTGAAAAGAATTGTATGAAAGTGAATGGTCGTCATTTTGAACACTTAGCATAAACTACTATACTTTTTATAGAATGTCAATGTTCATTTATGTAAATGTGAGAGTTCTTATAATGTGGGTTTTCATAATTGTTAGTTTTTCAAAAATAGAAAAAGTTGGAGAATAAAATACAAGCTTCCATTTTACATAACTAAGATATACTGTTTGTGATGACTTAAGTAATTATTTCGTAAAGACTACAAACTGCTTTTATATTTATTAGTAGGTACCATAATGACATTAGCCTACTTACAGTAAACAAAAATATTTCTTCCAACATAATTCCTTCTTTCCTTCCTCTAATGGTGAGAGTAGTAGTCAAAGGTATTTTAGATGCATCCAAAATTACGATTAGAATTTATGCCTTAGAAATGTTAAAATTCACAAGATGTTGCGTGTAAAAATTTAATACCATTTAATTTGTGTACGTAAATACTTGTTTTTGACCATTATAATGAAATATCTACGATTTTCCATTAACTCATGCCCTAAGTGCACTACATCGTTTGAAAGTTTATTGATTGTACTAACAAATTGTAAAAATACTTATAGGGTGATTCATTTAAAAACATTGAGATATTGCTTGATTTGCGTTTTGTTTCACCCTGTATTAAAGAAGCCACAGATAAAAAAAGTAATTAGTACTGAGTACAGCCAATGATGTGTGTATGACATTTGAATACAAAGACCTGTTGATTTATTTTAATTTACTGTTTTGCAGAGTGTTAAAGAGGAGGTCTTTTTTGCTAATAATTGGCCATATCTTTGTAAAACACCCTTATAATATATTAGAGTGCTATATTTTTGTAACGCTCTCGGTGAGATCTTTCCGATTCTTGAACAAAATATAGTACGTTCCATTTAAAAAAATTTAAGTTTGTGCTGCTACGTGGTTTTGGAACACCCTGTAGAATTGAAAGTATTTTCAAAATGTGCCCTCAGTAACTGTATTAGCTCACACAAAATTATAAAGTTCTATCTCTCACCACAACGATGTAATCCTCCGATGTCAGAAGATTGCCCCACCCTGTATATACACAACCAGACTTGGGTAGTATTCGAATACTCAGTATTCTGAATACTATTCAGAATACATGAGGCTGGTATTCAAATACTATTCGAATACATTTGTGTATTTGGTATTTGACTTAATACTTTTTTGTCGGTACTCGGTATTCTGAATACCGTTTTTGAATCCCTGTATTCGAATACCTACTTTGTATTCGAATCCCGGTAACCTTTTAACCTTTTGCAATATACTGAAGATAAAAGATTAGTTTTTGAGATGCTTAATGATTACCCTTTAATTAAACAAATATTTTTAAGGTATAACTCCATATTACCATCTTCTGCTCCAGTAGAACGATTTTTTTTCTTTTGTGGGTATGATAAATACGCCAAAGCGTCAAAATTTGGGCGACGAACTTTTTGAAATGTTGGTTTCGTTGAAGGCGAACGGGATAGGAGTGCGTCGTCATATGATATTGATTGGTTCCTATTTTTTTATTTAAATGAAAAGAATTTTATTTTAAGTTTCATTTATTTTGTAGTAAAGCATTTTTAATTTTGTTATATATTTTTATTATTTCAAGCACGTAAATAAAAATTGAGTTTAAAGTGCGCATATATGTTTCTTTTTAGTTGGAATATTCGAAAAGTATTCCTATTTAAATAAATCCATTCAAATACAGCGTTATAAAAATATAAAAATAAAAATATAAAAAGCATTGTTCATTTACGCAAGCTTTTTAACGTATGTATAATGTATGATTTCACTTTTTTTTTGGTTCGTAAATGCTTAATTTCAAAGATGATCGTAGATAAAAAAATATAAGCGATTCGAAGACAACTTTACCGCACTAGTGCGGTAAAGTATCTCATTACGAAACTCATATAAGTATCGTAATGCTTCAAAGGAGAAGTCGATACAAGTCACCTACTAGTAATTATTAACCATTACGTATAAGTATGGCTACGGCTAGGTACTTATGCATTAGTTTAGTAAGTAGTGTAATGTATTTGGTAAATAAATCAAACATATCCCAGTGCTAGAAGTAGTTGCTTTATTCCTCTTGAGATGATCCTCCAAGTGACCCGCAACACCACCTATTCAGAGGCCCTACCACACCTATAATCTACCAAAAAAATGTAAGTTTGTGCTGCTACGTGGTTTTGGAACACCCTGTAGAATTGAAAATATTTTCAAAATGTGCCCTCAGTAACTGTATTAGCTCACATAAAATTATAAAGTTCTATCTCTCACCACAACGATGTAATCCTCCGATGTCAGAAGATTGCCCCACGCTGTATATATATATAGAAGGAAGTAGATCGGTGCCGAAACTAGTTATGGTAAACTTTTTTCTTGGGGAATGCGGCAATGTGAAAGAAAACTCTTTTTAGATAATTATAAGCTTTCGGTAATTTATTTTTACCATTTTCAAATAATCTACAAGTAATAAATATTATATAAATTTAAAATATGTTTTAAAGTAAAAATATTTTTTACTTACTCTAATTGAGGATGATCACAATTTTATAATATTTATTCATATGAAGAAACATTATCACTTTTCTTTAAATTATTAAATATATCCGTAAAAAATATATTTAATATGGCATATATCCAGTGGCGGATTTGCAGTCCTAGCCGCTCTAGGCCCCAGGCCATGTGCCGCCCTTTTCTCAGCACCGATCATTAGAGACTAGATACATAATTCATGAATTTACTTTATTGCCACTTTTATTTGATTCAGAAAATTGTTAACTAAAAGCTAGCTTATAAAGCTAGTTTATAATATTTTCCGAGGCCAGGGATGATTGGAAATTTGAATAAAACATTTAAAATGGTTTTAGGTTTCCTTTTTAATAAAATAAAGGTTTTACAATGTGTTACAAAACTCGTCGTCTGCACTTAAGCGCAGCAAAATTATTAATTAAATCTTCGCAATCCAATTTCCTTAAAAAATCAGCTTCTATGTTAAGCAAAGCAAGATCGTTTAGCCTCTGCTCAAAAATAGTGATTTAGGAAGATTATAATCATACGTACGGTACGCGAGCCTCTAAAATATTTTGAGATACTTTGCATTTGAGTTATTTCTTGTTATCATCACTGAGTTTTTTTGGCACGATTGCCGCCCTTCGTATCTGGCCGCCCTAGGCCCGGGCCTACTGGGCCTTATGGCAAATCCGCCACTGCATATATCTTAAATTTATGACAATTTGTTGTTGTCATAGGAAACATTCCTTCGAATATTCAGTACATTAGTACAGGATATTACAAAATGCTCACTATACTCATTATCGTTGAATGAAATATTACAAAATCAATAAAAAAATTCTCCTATGTAATGCCTTGATTCTCATTTTCATGTTTTTTGTCAGATGATAATAAATAACTATAAATTGAATTTAGATTTTGAATATCAGTTCTTTTATTTAAACAATTATTCTCTTGAGCAATGAATGTCATTTCCAGGAAAATCCTTTTAGAGTAATTGTCTTCTTTACATAAAATCTTAAAGTTTTTATAATCAATTACATGTTTTGTTGAGAAAACATGTTCTGCTAATGCCGAACGTTCTGGGTATAATCGTGAGTAACTCTTATGTAGAGCTAAGCGCTTTGTTATTTTTTGGGAAGTCTGACCCACATATACAGATTCACATGTAGAGCATGTTAATCTATATACATTAGAACGTTCAGTATAAGGATCAATTTCTTTCAATTTACTAAAAACACGATTAATTGTCAGAACATTTTTATTTGCAAGTTTTATGTTAGTTACTTCCTTTAAAATTTTGGAAATCCTAGGTGTAAGTTCTATAAAATATGGTAAAGATGCATAAAAGGTATTAGTTAAATTTGTATTCGTTATATTTTCTACGTTATCAGTTAATAAATTAGGATCATTATCTAAAAAGAGTTTTCTTTCACATTGCCGCGCATTCCCCAAGAAAAAAGTTATATATATATATATATATATATATATATATATATATAAAACTAGAAGATGGGTGTGGAAAAGGTATAGGTATTTCAACCACTACGCAAGAGATTTGTCTTGTTGTACATAGATAGCCGACCAAACTTTGCTGGTCTTTCTACCACCAAATCCACTCATGTCTTAATGACAACTAATGATATAAAATCATAAAAAGATAGTTGAGTCGATATCTAATTTATTCAGTTCGCATCCTGAGACAGCTGTTTCGACCTCTTAGGTCTCATCAGTCAGGCTTTCGAACTGAGTAAACCAAAAATCAACTCGACTCTCATGATCAAAGATCACGGCGATACACCTAAGGCATAGGTGTCGCCATCTACAATACAAAACTGGAAGATGGGTGTGGAAAAGGTATAGCCTGACTGATGAGACCTAAGAGGTCGAAACAGCTGTCTCAGGATGCGAACTGAATAAATTAGATATCGACTCAACTATCTTTTTATGATTTTATATCATTAGTTGTCATTAAGACATGAGTGGATTTGGTGGTAGAAAGACCAGCAAAGTTTGGTCGGCCATCTATGTACAACAAGACAAATCTCTTGCGTAGTGGTTGAAATACCTATACCTTTTCCACACCCATCTTTCAGTTTTGTAT
>CAJUYH010009354.1:0-13915 GCA_910591685.1 Galerucella tenella
AGTTTGGTCGCACACACTGTGGTGGTACGAATCCAGATAGTATCCATCTTAGATGGGTATAGACAAAATGAGGTCGACTGTAGGCCGAAAAGGAGGAGCTTATAATAGATATCTGCTCCGGACAGAAGTGCTATTTCTCCTACTAAGTAAAGATTTTCATCAGCTAATTGACTGAGAAGGAGAGAAGGAATATGTAATTTGACTTATCCATTCGTATTTGAGGAAGTTGATTCGTGATTTTATTGGCAACAGCACATCGAAATGAGAACTGCTTAGTAGAGATAGAGAGTAGATGCTGGTATCTACCAGTTTACTGATGATATGGGCTCTCTGCCAAATTGGCATGATCAGCAGTTATGGAAAAGGTCTAAGTACCATAGTCTAGAAGAGCTCTAGCAATGAAGGGCCCACCCTGCTTTGGATATAAGTGCAGTATGGCAGTGGCCAGTAGAATATAACTATAATATGGACACTGAGTTATTGAGCGCTAATAGCGCAGCTGTTTGCTTAGAGACGAAACCTGGGGATTCATGAAAGGCTGAAGCTCGATTAATCCTTTGAAGTTAATTTGACCAAGATTGGCTTTGATGTTTTAATGTGAGTTATTTTGGTGAAGATAGCGGTAATTCGTGAAAGTTGGAGTGGGAGCTAGAGTTTTGATGATTTTGTTGTTAAATGAACAAGAGAGCAAGCAAGCTAGTGCATAAGTCTAAATTATACTGCACTTAGTGTTTTAACGGGGACTTTACCGGGACATTGTCGCTTGAATGGGCACCTAAAAAGCTCAAAATAGTGGAGGAAGGACTTTGTGGCCTGGATGAGATTACTAGATAAAAGAGGTACATTTATCAAAGTTCAAGCCTGCAGATATCCTTAAATTCCTCCGGGAAATGGTACTGGAGGAGCTAGTCTGTGAGACTCTCCTCAGTAACTAGGTAGAAGTGAGGGACACAATAGATCTTCTAGGTCTGTGCCCTCAAGCTCTTTATAAATAGCTAATGTTCCATTATTATAAGCTCTTTCCTAAGTTTCAATTTCATTGCATATAGGAGATAAATCGTAATAATAAGGAATGGTATGAACAATTACTTCTAATTTTGTTGTGCCTTATTTATACAGAAGAATGCCAGAATTATCACTTAAGTTGATGATCAGTATCTCTTGACCTTAAACTAGTTAAAGGAATAGTAGTGCCCTGTAAAATTTATATATTAATAGTTCTTGGTCTTTTAAGGTTTCGTTCATGTGAAAGTTTATTTTCATTTGTTTCCAATTTCAGCCCCGGAGTTCGGATCTGCAAGTAGTAGCGGATACAGGTACTAAAAGCAGCTTTACATTGGAAGGAGTTTTCAGTAGAAACTAAAAAATTTAAGTGGGTGAATTATAGTTCTTATACACCATCCGTGAGGCTCTGTGCCTTTGTCCTTTACAGCTGAAGATGGGATATCCTGTTGAGATATAAAGGTTAAAAACGCTATTGTGATAACTACCCCGGCATTAAACAGAATCTTGGAAATCCAAAAGCAAAAAAAGAAAGTCTCCCAAATGATTGGGGTTACCGTTAAAATGTTTGTAATAGTATTGCAAAAGCTTGCGCGTTAATTTCATTACAATTTTTCATAATTTTGCTGTGCTTGACTTAATGATTGAAGGGGGATGTTCTAATAAATCACATTTGACTTTCATAAAGTTTAAAATATTTTTGTGCGAATCTGGCATTGAAATTGCAGGGTTGTGCTTTCTGTATTAGTTAAATCGGTTAGCAGGAATCGTGTACATGCTGTTAAGTTTTACCTCATACAACCATTCGAATCTCTTTACTTCGGAATGTATAGCGTTGTGTCGTTCCGTCAAATGAGTCTGTATTCAAATTTTGGATTAAAGATTGCAAAAAATTTCAACTTCACATCAAGATTCTTCCAAAGTAAGATTTTTATCCAACACATGATATTTTGCTTGGTTCTAATTTTTATGGAGACATCAATTGTAATGAATATAATTTTGGCCATTTACACATGACTGATTTGAGCTGACCATCAAAATAGTTATTTATGTATCAAGAGCGAAAAGTGATACATTATTGCTTGAGAAAAATGATTACCGCGGGACGCGAAGCGGATCGCGGTAATTACTCGAAAGCAATAATGTCACGTTTTTGCTCGTGATACATACAACATTTTTTTTTGGAATCACTTAATTGTAACCATTAAAAACAAATATAAAGTAGAATTCATAAGAACTTTTAAAATCTGTTAGATTAAATATGTCAATTCAAATATGTTTCAAACTGTTATAACTACAATTGTGTTTGTAGTATCGGTTGTTATGGGCAACGAGCGTTCTGCCGTTTTTTACGCTCGGCGAGCGTAAAGTAACTCTCCTCAAGAAACGTCAACTTTTCGTTGTCAATGACAAGTAAAAAACCCTACTTTTCAATGTGATTGTGGAAAAATATAATTAATTTCGTGAGAAATACTCGAAAATGAACGCTGTTGTTTGAAAAGTACTTGGTTAAGGAGGATCCTAGTTTTACTCTAGTTAACGCATAAGCTTTGCACCTACCAAATATCGCTACGTAACGCTGAAGCTTCATCATAAGAATATTTCAATTAAATCAATATTAAAGCTTACCCTCTATAATTTTCACCGTAAGGAATATCCTGAAATAAAAGAGAATCGTTAATATTGATCATTGTGATAATTTATTCGTATTCTGGCAATCAGTAATTTACTAGTTTTCGATTCAACTTCAGCTTCCTTCACGTAAGGTAGAAAAATATTTTATGTTTGGACACCATAATATTGCTTTCAGTTAAAATTGGTGTTCAAATACATTATTAACCAATGGAATATTATTTAAAAAAATAATGCAATAAAAAGATAATACTTATTAGTAGAAGTGAAGAATAAATAAGTCTCTTCATTTATTATTGTGATACGTGTCAACATTCGAATTGATAGGCTGAGAACAGATTGGTCAATGGAGCATTGAATTATTTCATATATACTGGGTGAATCACGACCAACGGGATGGAGGTTTATAGCGGAACGGTGAAAGTTTCAAAGTGTTTGTTACCTCAGTAGTTCGTACATTGATATCGGCGACATTTTAAAATTATTTTGAAATATGTTCCAAGAAAGTGTGGCGTGTCAAAGTTATATCTTTTTTTATGGGACGCCCTATGTTTTATTGCATTTTCTGATTGCCTTTGTAAAATGAAATAACTCCTTATAATGGTTCCCTATACCTAAATACAGAGGGTTCTGAGTTATCCTGACTTTTTTAAAAATGTGAACATTTCGAAAAAAATTAATAACTCATTGATATAGCAAATTTTCTCTCACATCCTAATACTTTGACATTCGTTGAATGCATTTCATGACTGAGTACTAAACATCTATTTACAGGCTGTTCATAATTTTCAGTTTAATCAGTTTAATTATTAGATCCTTCAATGAGTAATATCGGGCTGACAAAAGCATTCTTTCAAGGAGCTACCATTGATCTAAGTCGGCAGGAGGTAGTCAGAAATCTCCAAGAGGCAGGTAGACCCAGTAGGGAGGACTGGCAACATGCCACTGCCATCACAAGACCAGATAAAATAAGGTGGGCCATAGACGAATTCCAGCCCTTTAAATCACCGGTGGAGGATGGAATCTATCCGGCCCTACTGCAGAGGGGTAAAGAGGTATTAGTGCCCCAACTAAGTAAGATCTTCAAGGCCAGCTGAGCCTTTAAACATACTCCGGTAATATGGAGGAAGGTGAAGGTCATCTACCTTCCGAAGGCAGGTAGAATTTCTGACCAAACGCCCCAGTCATATAGACCAATTAGCCTAACGTTCTTTCTGCTTAAGACTTTGGAAAAGCTAGTGAATAGGTACTTAAAGGACAACGCTCTGAAAACGCGCCCTCTAAGCGACAGTCAGTATGCGTATCAACAGGGTGAGTCAACAGACTTGGCTCTGGACGATCTAAACAGGCTACTGTCCAAGTCGATCGACGACAAGGAAATAGCAGTAGCTACTTTTCTGGATATAGAGGGAGCATTCAATAACGCCTCTCCATTATCTATAACAAGGTGTATGGAAAGAAGAAGGGTCGAACCCATCATCTGTGGGTGGCTTGCAGCTAATCTAGCGAATAGGATAATCACATCCACCTTGGGGGAGGCAACCATCATAGCGGGGGTGGAAAGGGGTTGTCCTCAAGGAGGCGTCTTATCGCCCCTTTTCTGGGCTATTTTAATAGGTACGCTTCTAGTAAGGCTTTCAGATGAGGGTATTCAGTGCCTGGGGTATGCGAACGATATTGCTATCGTGATAAGAGGACGGTTTCCAGACACAATATCAGAGCGCACCCAAAGGGCGCTTGATATAGTGAGTTACTGGTGTAAGGAGGAAGAACTGGCAGTGAACCCCCACAAAACTACACTGGTACTGTTTACAAAAAAGAGAAAATTGCAAGGTCTACAAAAGCCGCAAATTAACAGAGTGGAAATTCCATTTGCGAAAGAAGTTAAATACCTAGGGGTGATATTTGACCAAAAGCTCACATGGAACTCCCACATTGAAAAAACCACACACAAGGCCAGATCGCCCCTGGAAGGTGCAGGCAAATGTGTGGAAAGAATTGGGGATTAAATTCCAACATGACCAAATGGTTATATACACAGGATGTGAGGCCAATGATAACCTATGGATCAGTTGTCTGGTGGCCTACCACCACTACATATCCTCATACAAGGAAATGCAAGATCTGTTAGTCACAGATTATTACAGGGATAAGCTCTCCGATAAGCCAAGAACACGGTAAGGTCTACAAAGAGCTATATGAAAAAATAAAGGCAAATCCAATACTGGGAATGCCAACGGATCAGATTACCCCACAATATAGCTTTAAGAACGACTATACAGTTTACATTCCAGAGAGAAAGGACTGGGAAGCAGGGCCTCCTATAACAGCGAATCTCAACTGGTACACTGATAGGTCGAAAACAGATTCCGGAGTAGGAGCCGGAATATATGGGGTACAAGAGAAGATCACGATCTCTCTAAGCCTAGGGAAACATGCTACTGTCTTTCAGGCAGAGGTACTGGCAATGCAATGCTGTGCAGAAGAGTTGATGAGACAGGAGGTCGATAACCAAAGAATCGTCATCTTCTCCGACAGCAAAGCAGCACTTAAGGCGATACGCTCATATGAGATAACATCAAATCTGGTCCTAAACAGACTAGGTAGTCATAATAGAGTGACCCTAGCCTGGGTACCAGGCCATCAAGGAATAAAAGGCAATGGAAAGGCTGATGAATTAGCCAAGCAGGGAGCAACGGAGGTCGTGATAGGGCCAGAACCTTCCTGTGGAATTGCAAAATGCCTAAGTAAAGAGAGCATCCACAAATGGATAAACAACCAGGCAATGCGCTGGTGGTATGAAACCCCAGGACAAAACAAACGCAAAATTATTCCTTAAAAGCCCTTCGACAAAACGACCTACTATGTCAAAGTCGAGAAACTACGAGGATGATGGTGGGAATGTTGACCGGACATTGTAGGCAGAGGAATTATATGCACACAATTGGCATTGCAGTTGACAGCCTATGCAGTTTCTGCCAGGAGAAACCGCGGAGCACATACTCTGTGAGTGCGAAGGCCTAGCAAGAGTGCGGTTTCACTTATTAGGAGAAGAAAAACCGAGGACAGAGAGCTACGCAAAGGAGGCGGTATCCAGGCTATTAGGTCTAATAAAAAGAATAAAGCTAGATATTGAGCTCTAAATATAGGGAGGACCACAATAGATCTGCAAAGGTCGCAGTGGGATAGGACAAAGAGCCACTCCAATTATAATCTAATCTAATCTACTATCGGGCTTAATTTGAATGGAATACCCTGTATTTTGATAATTCACCATGCTCAAAAAAATGTCCTCTTTCGAATGGTATGAGGGTGTCCTATACCTAGGTATTATACTTTTCGTGCAATTCACAATTTTCTTGAATTGTATGGTAATTCTATTTAAAAACATATCTTTTTGAATTTTGAACTGATGATCTGTAAGAAAAAACAGTGAAGTTGCCAATAAATATGCACAGTTGTAGTGGCTGGAGTACACTAGCTCATTTTTCACCGATAAGTATTTGATTACATAATAAAACAAAAACACATTTACAATAAAGCAAATACATAAATACTACAAAACGAACAATAAATTATTCAAAGCAAAAAATGAAAAATTACTATAAGATGTTCAAAATGCTTGCCATCTTGTGCAATGCAACGCGTGATTCTAGCTTCCAGCGATTTAACTAAATTATTTAACATATCGGGTGTTGTATTCGCGAAAGCGTTCGAAATTCCCAATTTCATATCGTCTGGAGTAGTAGGGGTGTAGAATACACAATTTTTTAATATAACCCCATTCGAAAAAATCCATCTTGGTCAATTCTGGTGACCTAGCAGGCCAGTTATAGGGACCGCCTTCACCTATCCATTTATTTCTGAATTTTCTTTTGATGTAGTTTCTAACTGCACGTGAAAAGTGGGCAAGAGCTCCGTCCAATTGTGCCACATTTTCTTTTGGATGCTGAGTGGTAGGTGTTCGAGAAGAATCCAGAAGTCTTTTTCCGAAAAACTCAAAGGTGTCGGTCAAAAAAATACGGGCCCATAATATGCTCGCCCACAATACCTCCCCAAACGTTTACACTCCATCGGTGTTGGTGATCAACAGTGCGGAATAAATGTTTCCTGTATCATAATAATGAAAATTATGTCTTTTCACTAACCCATTATTGTGGAAAGTTGATTCGTGAGCAAACAAGACATTATTGAAAAAATCAGGATCTTCTCCAACTTTATCCAAAGTCCATAAACAAAAATTTATCATGATCCCGTTGTGTCATCTGCTGGTGTAATTGGATATGATACAAATGGTAGCGATTTTTCCTGAGTATTCTACAGACACTCATTTGACTTATTCCTAATTCACTTGAAATATTTCTAGTACTGGTATTAGGATTTTCCGGAACCGACAGCAGTACATCAAATTCGTTGGCGTTGTCTCCAGTAACTGGTTTAGTTTTGGTCACCTTCTCGTATGCAATGCTACCAGTATCACGAAATCTATTGAGCAGTCTTTCGTGGACTTTCTTCTTTGGGTGAATTCTATCAGGGTACTTTTAAGCATAAACACTAGATGCTACGAGACAATTTTCTGAACATTCCCCAATGCAAAGTATCATGTCGACTCTTTCGTTTTACAGGTACTGCTTCATTTTTTTTATCAATAAGATTTGAAACTAACGCAAGATTGTTCAGAGAATTAACAAAGAAATGTCACAAAATGACATGTCATTAAGTTAGGTACCGACTAGATTCATATGATTTTTTTGTTTTAAACTCGATTTTCCATACGATTTGAGAAAATTGCAAATTGCGCGAAAAATATAATAACTAGGTATAGGACACCCTTACACCATTCGAAAGAAGACATTTTTTTGAATATGGTGAATTATCAAAATACAGGGTGTTCCATCCTAAATAAGCTCGATATTACCCATTGAAGGATCTAATAACTAAACTGAAAATTCTGAACACCCAGTGAATAGATATTTAGTACTCAATCGTGAAATACATTCAACATATGTCCAACTATCGAGATGTAAAAGAAAATTTGCTAGAATTTGTTATGTCAATGAGTTATTAATTTTTTTCGAGATGTTCACATTTTTAAAAAGTCAGCATAACTCGGAACCCTCTGTATTTAGCTATAGGGAACCATTATGAAGGAGTTCTTTATTTTTCAGGGGCAATCAGAAGTTGCAATAAAATATAGGATGTCCCATACGAAAAAATATAACTTTGATACGCCACACTTTATTGGAACATCCTGTATATTTCAAAATAATTTTAAAATGTAGCCCATATGAATGTACAAACTACTAGAGTGATAAAAATATTATAACTTTGTGTTGTGTTGTCGACCTTTAATTAGGTTTCTTGTATCATATACCTGACGAGTTAGTAATTCTTCACCAATTTCTTATTTTACATATTTTTAACTATTATTACTTACTTGCAGGTATTGCAGGTATGGCTTGATAGCAGAAAGCGCTTTGCAATTATAAAAAAATTAAAATTTTTACACAGAATACAACAATGTTTTCCTGACTTTCTAGTCATGTGTACTCAGCTATAAATATATTCAACTTGTTACGAAGGTTAGTAATTCAAAGTTAATACCTCTTAATTATTTTTTTCTGGCATGGAAAAGATTATACTTTTCAATTCTCTATCTTTCTTCAAAACCCGACGCCTTACTCCCCGTTTCAAATCAATAGCAACGTATTCGATTTTTTTCTTCATCAACAACCATAGGTATATGTCTCTTAATTTTTAAGTTTATTTTATATTTGCTGACCAATCAAATTTATTTAATAATTTTTCACTACTGTTATTTGACTTGATTATTTTATTAATATTAGTCAATATTCCTGAAATTATTGATATAAGAATCATATAACAAGCAAGCGTTGCGCTCATTGTTAATTTATTTTGCGAACTATCAATTTTGACGCGTCCACTCGAGTGTGGATTCTGATATAGAACTTGCTGCAAATAACGCAATACAAACCCTAGTACCCGCTAAATCCCGCAATAGATACGAAAAAGAAGCGATTCGAATATTAGTGCATTCTGCAAACTGTCAACTTTGACACGTTCATTTCCAATTAATTTCACTTTACCGCACTAGGCAGGAATTATATACCAATAATTTCGAGGTATAATGTAGATAAGCCGTCTTTCGGATGAAACCTAAAACCAAGGTTCCGGGCCCATGGATTCCTACCACTAGTTGGAACCACGGTGGGTTCGGAAAAATTTCCTGTTAGAGATAGAGTGCTTTTGGCGTCAGTGATTAGCCTCAGTTGTAGAAATAGACCGACGTTAAATAAGAAAAACGAAAACAAAAATCCATTGGGAAATGGCAATAATGGTTGAACTCATTGAGTGGCCTTATCCTAATCTGGGAACATAGGGATGTTCAACTATCGGATACAATTGTCACGTTGTGGTTCCAATGGCTCTACCAGTGCAAAAGAATTAGTCTCTTTATGGTCATTTTCAAGTGGGTGCAGATTGACAAGTTAATTTAGTTGATGGTGGATAGAGCAACTGCTCTAGCAAGACGGTCGGTGAATTCATATGATGCTGAAAGTAGCATCGTACAAAAAGTTTTGGTATGTGAAGGGAATCCGTTAAGCGAAAGGCGGAATGGTTAATGAATTATTGAAATATTGGATGGATGAGAGGAAGTCTGTGCAAACGACTATTTGTTGGTGGTTACAATACACAGTGGTTAGTATCTTCTATCTTCCCTGTAGAATTTAGTGATAGTCTAGTAGGGAAGTGAGTTTTTTGCGAAAAATAGTTCTGATGATTTTAAAAATATTGGGTTTGGTTTTTTGGATTCAGAATTAAATTCTGAGTAATGGGAATTTTTGAATTTTTTTGCCAAGAAAAATTGTAGTTATTATAAACAAAAAACGTATAGAGAAAATGAGGGTCTCCGTTTTTTGGTTATAACTTGAAAAATATTAAAAATAGCGTCATTTTGAAAAAAGAATCCAAGAGGAGAAAATTTCAGAAGGACAAGTCCCGACTCCCAAAACTGTAACTCCATTATTTATAATTTTAAATTGACGTTGAAAATACCGCTCCGCGCGGCCGTTTTGCAGCTGCGGCATCATCGCCAAGCCAACAGAGCATCACAAAATATTTTTTTTTATTTGTTGTGAATTAAAAGATTTAAATAAATTACAGTTTTATGTAGACTTGAAGGAATATAGTCCAGTAGACAAAAAATTTTTTTTGTGTTTTTTTATGTTTAAATACAATGTAGATTTAACAAAATAGAATTGTTTGATTTCATAAAAAAATTTTCACTCCATTTTTGTTAAAGTTATTCAATTGTTGATTAACTAATTTTTTGAGGACTTTAGACAACTGAAAATCAGTTCTAAAAGTTTAAATAAAGTACCTAAAAATTTTTTGAATTCTGGGAGGTAGTCTTATTGACTCAATAAACAAAATTCCGTTGAAAAAGTTTAAAAAAGTTTTTTCATTTGTTTATTATTATTTTTTTCAGTTATCAAAAAATGAAAAATCCATAGTATGTTATTAAAAAAAATTTTGTTTATACTTTTTATTTCAGCTGGTTTTTTATTAATTTTTTGCATCTTATTTCATTACTAAAAAATGTTTTATGTTATTTGTTTATAAATTTGTTATAAACAAATAGACTATTTTAATATTTATAAATTTTTTTTTTGCCATTCTGTTGTATTGGTCAAATAATAAATTTGAAAAAACAATTTTTTTTTTTTAATTTTCAATTGTTTATAATCTTTTTTTTAATTTATCACCCCTTTGAACTATTAATTAAGCAATCGTTCTTTTTCCAAATTCATCATTCGCTATCCTCATTAGAGTTCCAAAAAAAAAATTTTTGCGACGCGATTTTCATTGTTTATTTAATAAACAATTTGTTATAAACAAATTCTGAACCTATTTTTTTCCGTTACAAAAAAAATAATAAATACAGCCATGTGCATCAAAGTATTTCAAAAAATTTTGTTTTATTTTTTATTTGATTTTTAAATATTTAACATACTCACTGTCGAACCCGGCACCTATCTTATCAACTTTCAAATTGCTATAACTTGTATACTATTGATGATACGGTCTTGGACATTCAAGACAATATTTTTGATAATAAATTATTCTACTTGATTTAATTTTAATCATCTCCATATCAATTAAATTCTGATCTATATTTTTTAGAACTATATATAAAAAATGTATAATTATTATGAACAATGAAGACGAGAACCAGTAAGTATCTGTATTATTCATACTTGAATTACATTTAACCCCAAGGCCATTCATTTAATCTTATAAAATGTTAATAATAACAAATAACTAATAAACAAATGGAGTAAAAAGTTAAAAAAGAAAGTTTTTGAGTAGTCGGATAGTAAGTCTTCAAAATTATATTGAATGATAATAGCCGTAACTTCTATAGTAACAGAGATATAAATATTCTAAGATGAAAATAATGTATTTTTTAGTAAACAAATGCGTATAAAAATGAAACCGTTATAGATATGAGAATGATTAAAACTAAATCAAATAGAATAATTGATTATCAAAAATATTGTCGCGGATGTCCAAGACTGTATCATCAATAGTTTAAAAGTTATAGCAATTTGAAAGTTGATAAGATAGGTGCCGGGTTCCACAGTATGTTAAATATTTAAAAATCAAATAAAAAATAAAACAAAATTTTTTGAAATACTTTGATGCACATGGCTGTATTTATTATTTTTTTTGTAACGGAAAAAAAATAGGTTCAGAATTTGTTTATAACAAATTGTTTATTAAATAAACAATGAAAATTGCGCTGCAAATTTTTTTTTTTGGAAATTCTTATGGGGATAGCAAATGATGAATTTAGAAAAAAAAAACGATTCCTCAATTAATAATTCAAAGGGGTGATAAATGAAAAAAAAGATTAAGTATAAACAATTAAAAATTTTTTTAAGAAAAAAATTGTTTTTTTAAATCCATCATTTGACCGATACAACAGAATGGCAAAAAAAATTTTTATAAATATTAAAATAGTCTATTTGTTTATAACAAATTTATAAACAAATAACATGAAACATTTTTTAGTAATGAAATAAGATGCAAAAAATTGATAAAAAACCAGCTGAAATAAAAAGTATGAACAAAATTTTTTTTAATAACATACTATGGATTTTTCATTTTTTGTTAACTGAAAAAAATAATAATAAACAAATGAAAAAACTTTTTTAAACTTTTTCAACGGAATTTTGTTTATTGAGTCAATAAGACTACCTCCCAGAATTCAAAAAATGTTTAGGTACTTTATTTAAACTTTTAGAACTGATTTTCAGTTATCTAAAGTCCACAAAAAATTAGTTAATTAACAATTGAATAACTTTAACAAAAATGAAGTAAAAAATTTTTTGTCTACTGGACTATATTCCTTCAAGTCTCTTAATAAAACTGTAATTTATTCAAATTTTCGAATTCATAACAAATATTAAAAAAAATTATTTTGTGATGCTCTGTTGGCTCGGCGGTGACGCCGCAGCTGCAAACGGCCGCGCGGAGCGGTATTTTCAACGTCAATTTAAAATTATAAATAATGGAGTGACAGTTTAGAGAGTCGGGACTTGTCCTTCTGAAATTTTCTCCTCTTGGATTCTTTTTTCAAAATTTCGCTATTTTTAAAATTTTTCAAGTTATAACCAAAAAACGGAGACCCTCATTTTCTCTATACGTTTTTTGTTTATAATAATTACAATTTTTCTTGGCAAAAAAATTCAAAAATTCCCATTACTCAGAATTTAATTCTGAATCCAAAAAACCAAACCCAATATTTTTAAAATCATCAGAACTATTTTTCGCAGAAAACTCACTTCCCAACTAGACTATGAGTGGAAGGTTACATTTCGGAAAAGTCTTGGACTAATATGGAGAATGTTGAAGGGGGACATATTATATAGGATGAAACTACCATTATTAAATTTGGATCGAGAATATCCAAGTACTGATACTTCCAAAACGGTGGATTTACCAGTAACCCATTTATAGTGTGACAGTGTTATAATTGGACGCTTTCTGAATGTGTTGTTCCCAAGAAAGTCGAATATCAATCCTAGAATTTTGCAGTGGTCGACGACTGGAGGTGGGATATTCTACAACAAAATTACAGGGACAAAAGGGGATATTTTTGCATAGTTTGTGGAAGATTGTGTAGCATTATGTGATTGACGGAAATAGTTGACAGTGTGGTTTTCAAAACAGAGCATAAGGAGGCGGAGGCATAGTCCTGTTGGATCCGAAATGATAAGAAACAACCATTTACTGTATACTGTAATGATGATAACTCATGAGGTATGCTCCGCTTAGGTATTACGTCATATTTCTGCTTCAATATCACGGAAAAAGCAGCCTTCTGTTTTCTGTTTATAACATCGACAGTGTGGATTTCAGAGTGTGAGGTTGTCACTTGGGAATCGATGACGACGGAAACAAAATTGTTCTTCGGGTAATATCTTATGGCTTTCAATAAGCCACATTGATCGTACATTCAACATTTTCCTCATCAATTTACATGTATAGTATGAATGAGAGTTTTAATCATAGTTTATAGGGGGATTCTGGGTTGTGACGGTTTTGGGATGGATATAATAATGGATGTATACCGTCGATAAGGAAATATTTGAAAAGACCAGGTGAAGTTATACGTGCCTAATATAATGGTAAAACTATAGTTGGATCGATTTTTATATATATTTTTTATATATATTTTTTTATTCTGTTATTTAACTTCGGTCTATTTCTGCGACTAAGGCTAATCACCGACGCCGGGAGCACTCTACCCCTAACCGGAAATTTTGGCAAACTCACTAGTGTTCCAACCAGTGGTAGCGTTCTTTAACGAGCCCAACATCTATGTACTCGGGACCTCGGTTTTACGTCTCCTCCGAAAGACGGCATATATACTTTATACCTCGTGCTCATTGGTATAATGCCTGCGAGCTGTGATATGCTACTCACCCTAGTAGTCTAAAGTGCACCCTAGTAGTCTAAAGTGTTTCGCTGCAGGCTGTACGGGCCCTATACGATGGTTTTCCCTGTCATGATCATCCATCCAAGTATAACCATGTCCGACCTTGCATGACTGTAATTATCGCATCAAACGCGTTCCACTACAGTGGAAAATATAAGCTATACTCACAGGGACGATGGCATAGTTCTAAATATGAATAATAGTTCGTCCAGTCGAAGGAAGTAAATGTTCTTAGTTTAAGAACAACACGAATGA
>CAJUYH010009355.1:572-13915 GCA_910591685.1 Galerucella tenella
GATTAACAAATATTTGTATGAAATTAAGCACTATAGAAGAAATAGAATATTTAATTTGCCTCTTCAGTACTGTTAATTCATTTTTTCTAAATATACCAAAGTTTGAAGATTCATAGAAAGTTCAAAGTTTAGAAAATATTCAAACTAAAGAAAAACTGAAAGAAATGAAAAACAAACAGCCATTGCCTACATCGATCTACAAAACATAATCAGAAAAGTACAAAGTGCAAATATGATTATTGATCACACTAGACTTACCCATAGTGACCTATTTACTAAAAGAAAACCTCACAAGGCAAAGTATGCAACTCATAGCTTACTGTATAATATTTGCCGAATGCCCATAGTTTCAACGATCAAGACCATACAAAAACCTTTGTGACAATCCAGAACTAGTATTTGGCGAAAACTCTGATAACCAAAATTCTCTAGCTGTGAAATTAACAATTATTGCTTCTTCTAGCCAACTAAGATGTTGCTTATAGTAAGAGAGAGGTAGCTAAAGAAAAACAGAAAGATAATGTCTAAAAAAATAGGAGTTTCTGGGGCGTATGCTGTTCTCTATGTATAATTTAATTTATAGTGCTCACTGCTGCTCCTACTTATATGAGATTCTACAAATGGAATATAAATATTTCCAAATCTATGTGTTTTCAACGTAGATGGAAATAATGAAAACCATATGTTACGGAGGGTGGTCAAAAATGAGAACTCAACTTACGGAAGCCTGAAAAACCTATTTTAAAAAAATTGACAAACCTTGATATTAATTAAACACACCAACTCATCAATTAGCTAAGAACCATTTTATCGGTCTCCAATTTGGAAACTAAATGCTCCCAGGAGAGTGGAATTCGTCACCAGCTAATCTATTTTATACGCTATCACTGGTATGAGTATTATTATGGATTATTATAGATTAGTTTGAAAACCACCGAAGCAAATGCAATGGAAAATCAATGCTAAAGGTGGAAAGCTGGAAACAGTTGCTTTAAGAAAATAGGAATTTGTATCCAATTCAATAAATCTTGAATAATTAATTTAAAAATTGAAGAAATTAACTATTTATTGAATTCACATGAATTGAATATTCCAAAAACTTACTTTGAGAATAAGAAGTTATGATAATCAACACAAAGTAAATTATCGTGAAAGGCTGGGTTGTTTGCAGCTTTTAGCGAATGGCACTGATAGCTCCAGAAATAGCGGAAACGTCACAGGAACTTAACGAAAGGCTGTTGAATCTTGCCGGCTGCAAAGGTGCGGGAAAAAAAAAATGATATCTGACCAGAATCAATTATTGGGAAAGGAACGAATGAAACTGGTAAATTGGGGATCATATTTCCTAACGTATTCAAAGCCCGAACTCCATGTGTTAGAATGTAACTTAACAGTGATCTGTTTTATTCTATTCGTTCTGTTCCTCAATAGGGTATAGGCATGAATTTTGCTATTGGTGGGAATTGACGCTTTGTCAGGTCTCCTAACTGCCTATTTTTTCAAAAAAATATAAACTTTACTTTTAAAAAGACTTCAAAAATCATAAAATTTGAAAGTCCGCCAAAACGCGCTTCACGTCATAAAGATGGCTGCCCCATGGTGTGACGTCATTTGTTTACGCTCTTATTCGTGTATCACGCTCTGAGTTCTTGTGACCTAATTTGTTTCTGAAATCTTTGAAAATGGATAAAGCCGAAAAAAAACTTTGTATTCCAAGTATTGCATTGTTCCAGTGTGTAAATCAACGTCTATTAAAACTCCAGACAAAATATTTGTTACTTTACCTGGTGGCGCAAGCAAAAATACACTTAAGAGAAGGGCATTACTTTTGTTTGTGAAGACCATTTTAATGTGAGTACCTACTTCTATGCTGGTAATTTTTATTCTTAAATAGTTTGAGGTTATGTACCTATATGTCTAGGAATCAACCATAAAAACATCATTTTCTTACGACCACGCACATCGAAATATGGTTGGTATATATTATATAAATGAAACAAAGTTTAAATCGTACTTACGATAATGCTTTAACTCCTTATATTCCCTCTGTATTGAAACAGCTGTTTGACTTCATAAATTCAAGCAGCATAAATGAGTCTACTTTGGGCATGTTATCAGTTTGTGCTTCTACAAAACCTTCGCTAGCCATATCTTTACTCACAAAATATGAAAGAATCGTCACTGAAGACTGAACTAGTAAATAAAATATATTCTTCCAAAAGTTTCAAAATATCCTTGGAAATATCGAATATTTATGTCCACTTTCCACTTTACGTTGACTTTTAGAAATAAAAAAAAGCACACACAAACACGTAATGGACTCAAACAAACATAATATAAATGATATTTTTACGTCGATGAAGCAATTAATAGTTGATTAAAATACCGGCCCTATTGACATGGGTAAACACAAGAGATATGGATATGACATCACACGTATCATCGGTAACGTTCGGAAATCCTCGGGTTGTGGTCGGAAAATGCATTGAACTTTGAATTTTATTTTAAAATTTGGGAGTAATTTCCAATGGAAACTGGTTTATTTCCTATTATTAGTAATTTTTGATATCATATTTACTATTATAAATTAATATCCAAGCAAAATATGAAATATGCGTGTACTAATTCGATGCGAGTGGATGAAAGTTGCAAACGGGAGCCGAAGGTGATCGTGATGAACCACGAGCATCACGAATTTTCATTTTAACCGAGTAGAGGACAATACTTTCTTCACGATCGAAGATTCTGAATATATGTTTTCAGGTGGAAATGAACAGAATATAATAATTATTTTCTGCTAAATTGAATTATTCGTATTACAGAGCCTAATCACAATTATATTGGGTGATCGCTCAAGAAAAATTCTATTTTGTGTTTATTGTAAACGATGTGTTACATCTTCTATCCTGAAAAAATAATTTACGAACAAAAATGATTGATGAAAATGGAAAAGTAGTGTCCAAATTGGTAAAACTGACTGTATTAAATTCACACCGAAAAGTGGGATGATATTTATATGGTCATACTAGGGATGTTGTCAGCTAGTATCCAGAGTAACCATTGATAGATATTTACATATCAACTCGCCTATCATGAAGAGGCTTAGTGAAAAAATTAAACCTATACTATCTTAAGCTTGGAACAAAAAACCAGCCAATCTGAAAACATTTTTATACCTGACCTTCTACAAAAATATATGGGTAAGGCTATTAGTACCATGTGGGAAGATTACAAATTCTCAACTTTTGTTGAAATTTGGAAAGTTGTTAGCGTCTGTTATATAGAGGGTCTACTATTGAGATGGCCAGATGTACACAAATGGTTATGGCAGAATTCAGGACACACGATTTCGTCGTAAATAAGCTGGTTTGTGTTGTCTCTACCACAACGCAAGATTCTAATAATAACAACAAACGTCATTCTCAAAAATTATGTTGGAACTAACAAAAAAATAGAACACTTTTTTCGATATTCTACATCAAAATTTGTATTTTGGCAGTTAATAATTCATTTTCTAACGCTGGTTGTTTAATATTGAAATGAAATTAATCTTTCTACGTGCTAAACTGTGCCGCTGGAGCACGATGTTTTGCAATAACCATACACAAATTTACTATAAAACCAGAAACATTCTCTGTTATTTTATTGAGTTTTGTGAAAGCAGCTACAATGAGATCAACTTTCTACGTATTTGTAACCCTATTGGCCATCCACTTGGGGTAAGTTCTAACATAATTTTCATAGTAAGACACAATATTGAACATTACAAATATTCACCATTCTGTTATTAAAATATCAATATATGAATAAATATGAATTTATTGAAACATTGCGCCTACTCAACGGTTGAAGAAACTTAGATTACGCACAGAATTTCTTGATTTTCTTCCAATGTTCAACAACATCTGATACTCACTGGTATAACTGATAATATAATTAGCAATCTGCAGTATTTAGTAACGATTCTTTATTTTCAGCTCGGCAAATCATATTTATCATGGACATCCACGTCCAGAAGTGGAATGTGACTCACGTACATTCACAGACACACATTTAGTACCAGAGACACGTTTGGTACCAGAGACCCAAGTTGTACCAGAAACACATTTAGTACCAGAGACACATGTAAGACGCCAAACAGAAGTAGTACCAGAGACCAAACTTGTAAAGCAGATACGTGTAGTACCAGAAACACATTTGGTTAAACACTCAAGACTAGTAAAAGATACAAAACTAGTACCAGAGACTGAACTTAGACCAGAGACACGTCTAGTACCAGAAACTCAATTAGTACCAGAGGCTGTCAAAGTAAAGGTAACCAAAAAAGTTTACAAAGATCAGTATGATTCAGGATACCCCGTGGGCTACGAAGGAGGAGTAGTCTATGGATCCGATAATTTTGGCCGTGTTGGTTACGGTTCATTGGACGGAGTAGCTCCATTTGGGTATGATGGTTTAGCACGTGCAGGCTATGCTGGATTTGATGGAGTAGCTACGTATGGAGCTGATAATTTTGGACGTGTTGGTTACGGTTCATTTGATGGAGTAGCTACGTATGGAGCTGATAATCTTGGACGTGTTGGTTACGGTTCATTTGATGGAGTAGGTTCATATGGATATGATGGTTTTGCAGGTGTAGGCTATAAGGGATTTGATGGAGCTGCTACGTATGGATATGATGGATATGACAATCTTGGACGTGTTGGTTACAAAAAAGTTGGAGAAGATTGTGATTGAGTGTTAATTTAAAATTTCAATAAACTGGAGATAATCAATGATTTACTTGTGTTTTAATTTGATTTAAAAGCTCCGTACACCATACAGGTTACATCAATCATGGTAGGTCATGGTGACAATTGTATTAGGAGGTGTACTTTATGTATGTGAACGGAAATACGGAAAACACCAAATGTTTTTTCATGGTTGATACTAACAAAATTTTCAACTCCTGGCACCTCCTGGATTTTGAAACTACCAGCATTCAAAATATTCAATTTCCAACGCATCCTAGGTACAATGAGATAATGTATCCCTGATCTGCATATAAAATGCTTGCTTCCAATTATTGATGATTTATCAGAAAAACTTGTAGATTGGTGAGCTTGGACTGCATAATAATACTAATATAAAATTCTTCATTGTTCACCATATAACAAGAAAACAACTCAGTTATACACTTTATCGGAAAAAGATGGCAAACAAAAGGTTATGTGATAGGTCTATTGACCAGCTCTTCTCCACCAACCACAATAAAGAAAACTAAAAAAAAAACCAAACCAAAAGTTACCCAAGATTGCCTTATAATTAATATTAAGGTTCTGAATTATGTAAGAAATTTTTTTTCATAATATGACATATACATAACATAATTCAACATTCAAAATGGGTACGTATCTACAATTTAATTACCATTATATTTTAATCACTCTTAACCTAACTGATATCACAACACGTCGTTTTCACTCTGATTTGATATTAGTTTATGAAATATTATCTGGTGGAGCTGATTGTCCAAATCTTTTGCATCAAATTATCCTTCTTGTTACTTCTCATAGAACTAGAAACCCTCCATTATTTTCAATAAAAAATCATAACACAAATTACGGTTACAACTCATCTGGATCCGATAATTTTGGACGTGTTGGTTACGGTTCATTTGACGGAGTAGCTCCATTTGGGTATGATGGCTTCGCACGTGCAGGCTATGCTGGATTTGATGGAGTAGCTACGTATGGAGCTGATAATCTTGGGCGTGTTGGTTATGGTTCATTTGATGGGTATGATAGAGTAGCTTCATATGGATATGATGGTTTTGCAGGTGTAGGCTATCCTGGATTTGTTGGAGATGCTAAGTTTGGATATGATAATTTTGAACGTGATGGTTACAAAAAAGTTGGAGAGGATTGTGATTAAATGTAAATTTGAAATTTCAATAAACTAAAAATAACCAATGAATTACTTGTGTTCTCATTGTATTTAAAAGCTCCGTACATTATACAGGTTACATCAATCATGGTAGGTCATGGTTACAATATTGTTAGGTGGTGTACTTCATGTATGGGAACGGAAATACGGAAAACACCAAATGTCTTTTCATGGTTGATACTAACAAAATTTTCAACGCATCCTAGGTACGTTTAAAAAATGTATCAGCAAAACTTTTCAGTTGGACTGCATCACTAAGTCTCCATTGAATTTTGGGAGAAATTGATTTTCCATTTACTTATTAAAATCCGAGTCTGAGTTGTGAAAATCACGTTTTTCTCCAATTGACCCACCTAATATTGCATTAAAAGATTACTTAGAGATGCAGATGGTTAATCCCTTGACTTCACACTCTAGGCCCAACTGAATGGTAGGATAGGGAACAACCTGATTTGTTTGCCTAATTGACATATTACGATGCCTTCAGTTTATAATTTCCAAAAAAATTTAAAAATGGAGATAGTTCCCTTTAACGTGCACGATACTTATCAAGGTATATTGATTATATAATTATTTCTATCAGAATTGAAATATAAATTGAAGAAATATGTAAATATTTTCTTCATTGCTATTTTTATGACGTACACAGAAATAAAAGCCTATAAAAATGTATTTATATAAAAAAGCTATGAAATTACTCGTTACCTACTAAAACTTTAACAGAAACAATCTGCTGAGATTTCATCAATTTGTCGCTGGACGTCATAATTTGTCAAACCGTAGTCTTCATGATTTTAGAGTGAACCTAGACCTAACACGAAATATTCCATTTCGCATTTGTTGCTTAGCAACTTCCCTAGCAGCCGATGCAAAAAGTGATACTTTCCCGCACGCGACTGCAGTTGACCCGAACGACGAGGAGCGGAGTTCGGGCAAGCGGTCAAGGGCGGGAAAGACACTTTACGCATGAGTTAGGAACATTATTTTGGCTTCGACCGAATGTATGAAAAAGTATACCAACCCATTTTTCAAAAATTATTGTATTTCAACATACACATACAAAACTTCAACTGAAAACTACTAATTACTATAAATATTAATATTAATGTTTCATTCTATGAATTACTCAAAATTGCCGATCCATTGGAGTTATTGGTGGCAACTGCATAAGTAGATGACGTCGATGAGGATGTCATCGGTTGCAGGTCGCATAAAGATGACGATCACGGTGACGGCAACGGTTATAAGTCATTTGTAGATAAAAGAATTTTATTTAATATATTTCGTAAATATGTATTCACCTGTTGTAACAATAGTTATAACTTTCGGAGAAAAAACTATCTAATAAAGTCAAAATATGCACTAGTGCGGGAAAGTGGCACTTTAAAACTAAAATGCGTGCGAGAAAAGAGGTTGAGACGCGCGGTCGTAGAAAAATGAAATTCTGTATAAAATGTGCTTGATTATGATTGAAGTTACGGTTATGAAACGAACATTTATCGATGTTGTCGTAGAAAAATATATTGTCCCACTTCTTTTTAGGTGAGAAAAATGGATCTTATATTAAACATAATCAGATTTTTTTAAAGAATTTGTTCAATTTTTTCCATTTTTCCAAAGAAATTCTGCAAAATTTTGATTTTTTTTGAAATTGATTACGCCCTTTAGCAGTGAATGTATGTACATTTGGATGACATTCACTGAGACCTGGAAGATCTCTAGTGCCCCCTCAATTCTATTGAGTTTCTGGGACAAAGACTAGTAGCTCCTTCAGTCCTATTTCCCAGGCTTTAACTTTGTGTTATGTTATGCCCCACAATTATGAAATGCTATGCAACCCGCAAGTATGTGGATGGAGGTTTTTTGTTTCGTACCACAGAATCTACATTGCTCTTCCTCTACTATTTTGAGCGACAATTCAGGTGACAATGTCCCGTTAAAATAAAGTAATCTCAGTTTGCGCTGCACCACATTCTAAGTACTCTTTAAACTTCATACCCTCAATATTCAGCTCTTGATTGGACTTGAGTTCGACTTAGTGTGATATCGAAGCTAATTCAATCTGACAAATCATTATTTGATATCGCCTTGTGTTGATGTGTTGCACTTAGGTGGAAGTGTGATACATAATACTTTCAACGGAAAGGAGCTGGCAACAAACGACAATTTGAAGGTGATTCAGATATCCTCGAGATAATAGACTTGAACTTGACCTTTCCATTATATTTGATCATTGTTACGACATGAAGGAAATTGCATTTTAGGAAATATTTCGAGTGACAACGCAATGCTGGTTACGGGTTTGAGAATTGATAAAGCAACCTCTGAGGTTCGAAACGATTTTCAATTGAGATATCACAAGGCCAAATGATCAATCAACCAACAACAGAGAGTCTCTCATAAATCAGTTTCTAGATTTGATAACCTCTCTTGATTTCTGAAGTTTGCAGTTTCCTTTGTATTTATAGGTTGACCGTTTATATTTGACACTCGATGCTGAATATTTAAATAATGGTCAATGATAAATTGAAAATGGTGGTAACTGAATTGTAGAGCATGGAATTTTCTATAAATTTCATTGGAAACTTTTTCCCGTAACATTTATAGTTTAGGAGCTGCAGCTTGGTAAAACTTGCTCCTCGTACATTATCAGTGGCAATATTGCTCGTTGTATACGAAAACCATTTCATCAAAATTATAAATAATGTGAAGAACAACTTATAATTCATCGATCTTTATTGTTGTTTGAAACGGTATCATCATACCTATAAAAGATTGTCAATGTAGCAAAAAACAATAGTGCATCACGCTACATCGTGAGAATTGTTATTGTTAGTCTTAATATTATTATCATTATTAATTGATGTTATGCTTGTATTATGCTATTTTATATTGTTCAGTATTATTATATATTGTATATTATAATATATTGTAATATTAAAAATGATTCCTTTTTTAATGAAAGAATAAAAAGGTTGGTATTCAATTCGATTTTTTTTTTAATTTAACGTGAATCTGAGTTTTTCGAAATTAAAAACCTATGCGTTATACAAAAAAAAGTCTCGATTAAAAAAGATGGAAAATATTATTATCTACAATAATGATCTCCAAAATTTTTGTCGTTCGATGCGCAGTTCGCGAGATATTTGATAAAACGTGTTTTTCAAGATGGCGGCTGAAGTGAAGCCCCCCCCATGACGCCAACTTGGATTTACATTCAGGGGACACCCCTGAACATATTCAAGGAGAAAAATACCTGTTCCCGTACATTTTTTCCAGAACCTACTTTTTTGGCTGGGGCGCTTGGACTAATGAACATTAACGCTATCGATACACGGTTTACTGCAATCGATATACAGCGCTATTCAATAGTCCCCTCCCCCCCCTCGTATCTTTTTAACGGCTACACTTACATTGATAAAATTTGGAGAGTGAAAATAAAGTGTTGTAAACTTCTCTACGAATTGTAACAGGTGACGTAATAGTAATAGATGACGTCACAGTGCCACTCTGGCCAATAATTTCAAATATGACCTTATGGCAAGTGATATCCCGTTTGGAAGGCATTGACATTGGCTATCTGTATCTGTAGAGTAGGGAGGGTGAGTGTGTAGGCTCACAGCACTTAGGCCACATGTGACCCATTGTACATCCTCCCGAGGAGTTGTCCTCCTTGGTCATTGTCCATCCTGTCCTTCTCAGGAAGGTGGACAGGTCACTGGGAGACATCTCCTTTATATCGGTAGGTGTAGGCCAAGACTCACCGAACACACACTCTCTTATTGACGATAACTCCGGACACTCGCATAAGACATGCCTGATAGTTTCATCTTCCTGTTCACACATCCTGCATAGAGGTGTGTCCACTAGCCCCATAGTATGGAGGTGTTTACTTAGTTGACAGTGACCAGTCAGAAATCCTACTGTTAAA
Source organism: Galerucella tenella (assembly GCA_910591685.1). NCBI lineage: Eukaryota > Metazoa > Arthropoda > Insecta > Coleoptera > Chrysomelidae > Galerucella > Galerucella tenella. The sequence continues at coordinate 10,429 of CAJUYH010009355.1, forward strand.
CGTAGGTTTTTCCTGGTCATCGCCAAATATTTCTTCGGCGCCAGCTTCCGAGGGTCGCCCAGGGTGATCCTGGCAAAACTGCATCCTTTGATTCCATCCCATCTCTTAAGGGATTGAGCATGGGTGTAACGTTTGGCTAGTTCCACAATTGTCGAAGTCGTTAGGCCGTAGGTGTCACTGGGTCCTAGAATTTTTAGTCCAGCGGCTTCCCTGGCTAAAGAATCAGCAATGCGATTTCCTTTACTCCTGTCGTGCCACCTCAGGATAATGTTGTTATCTGCCGAGACGTCAGCTTAATCTTGGTGGCACTCTAGTACTATCCTCGATATAACACGTTTTCTGTTCAAGGCTAATAGGGCTTGTCTACTATCAGTGCAGATTATTATGGTTTTGCCAGAGATTCCTCTTCTGGTTAGTTCTTTTGTGGCAATTGAGATACCAGCCAGTTCTGTTTGAACCACGCTGGTATTGTTTCTCATTCCCCACTTAATCTTGAGGCTCAGACAGTGCTCTCGAGTAAACTCCACAGCCTGAGCTTTCTTTCATTTTTGAACCATCTATATATATATGCGTATTGCATTTGCAGCATCTGGCTCTCTGTTCTGTTTTATTTGAATTTTGTAGGGTTTGTTAAACAAAAACCTGGGTTCAATTGCATCGTTGGCTGCCTGCAGCAGAGGTAGCGCAACCTCAATTGTCCCATTCCTACTTCGGGGTTTACACCAGCCGTGCGCAATCGTACCATGGCCATTAACGCAACCTCCTTGACGTGTAGGTCCAGAGGGGTCAGACCAGTAATTAGTTCCATTGCTGCAGTTGGTGTTGTTCCCATGGCTCCTGTGATGTTCAAACAAGCCATTCGCTGTATTTGATATAATTTTTGGATGGCCGTTGCTTGTAGAACCTTCGGTCCTCATGCAATTGCTCCATACGTTAACATGGGTCTTATTATTGCAGTGTAGATCCAGGTAACCACACGGGGCGACAGACCCCATGTGCGTCCCACTGTCCTCCGACACTGCTCATTGCTGCTCCGACATTAGCTACATAGCCATATTAATTTTTTTTAGGTTTAAACTAATTTTGACGGATAAATTGAATAAATACCAAAATTATTGAAATTATTTTTTCAAATTTAATTAATCAAATATCAACAATGGATTCTTATAGCAAGTGTTCGAAATGTGCTCCGTCTACTTTCCTGACAGTAATACATCCTATCAGTCGTACTTGTTCGTACTCGTTCGAATGTGTCAGCTGAAATTTCATTGCATTTTTCAATAATTCTTCCTTTCAAAACGCAAATGCTATCTGGTGCCGTATTATAAACCTTGGATTTCAAGTACCCCCTTAGAAAAAAATCTATTGGGTCAGATCTGGTGACCGAGGTGGCCATTCTATAGGACCTCGCCGGCCGATTCATCTACCTCGATATTATTCATCCAGGTAACGTCTCACTGCACCATAATAATGTGCAGGAGCACCATCTTGTTGAAATGTTGTTTCTAGATGGTCGAATTCATCTGGATTATCTTCCAGAATTTCAAGAATTAACGGCTCAATTGCATTTTGTAACATCTCCAGATACAGTTCACCGCTTAAATTTGAATTTAGGAAGATGGGACCAACTATGTGGTTTCCCAAAATACCTGCCCAAACATTGACTTTTTCTGGAAATTGGGTATGTTGTTCACGAAAGGTGTGAGGATTTGTGTCACTCCAATACCTTACAATGTGTGTATTCACATTTCCATTGAGGCAAAAAGTACGAGGTAGATGGATCAGCCGGCGAGGTCCTCGGTTACCAGATCTGACACCATAGATTTTTTTCTATAGGGGTACTTGAAATCCAAGGTTTATACTAAGGCACCAGATAGTATTGGCGTTTTGAAAGAAAGAATTATTGAAGAATGCAATGCAATTTCAGCTGACACATTCAAACGAGTACGACAAGAGTTTACTAATAGGATGTATTACTGTCAGGAAGTAGACGGAGCACATTTCGAACACTTGCTATAAGAATCCATTGTTGATATTTGATTGATTGAATTAAAAAGAAATAACAATAATTTTGGTATGTATCAAATTTATCCGTCAAAATTAGTTTAAACCCAAACAAAATTAATATGGCCATGTAGCCAATATGTCAATGACTTTCAAACGAGATATCACTTGCCGTTTAAAATTATTGGCCAGAGTGGCACTGTGACGTCATCTATTACTATTACGTCACCTCTTACCATTTTTAGAGAAGTTTACAACACTTTATTTTCACTCGCCAAATTTTATTAATGTAAGTGTAGCCGTTCAAAAGATACGAGGGTGGGAGGGGACTTTTGAATAGCACCGTATAATAAGTTGTAGTTTCCTGAACAATAACAAGAAAATAAAAAAAAATTCATCATTTTTACTGGAAAAAAATTATTTCTTCCGTTCTACTCAAATTTTACGTTGGAAAATATGATTCGTGGATTCATTAATATTTTGAAAACGTTTGTCTTCAAAAACCACGTATTTTGAAAAAAAAAAATTTCAGACTCGATTTTCAAGGTCAAGTTCAATTTTTTTTCCAGTGAAACTCATGAGTGATGTAAATTCTTTTCCCATTTTTCTTGTTATCGTTCATAAAACTACAACTTATTATCTATCAATTGCAGTAAACCGCATATCGATAGCGTTAATGTTCATGAAATGAGACAAGATTTAAAAATATATATATTGAAATTTTGTAGTGCTGTCATTTTGAATTTCCAGAATCTGGAAACACCAACGTTTTCAGGTGCCGGACAACCATATTTTCATATATTATGAAGTCTTTATTGATATTCTAATTATGTTTGTCGCTTGAAAAACCATTTTGCAAAAATTATTTAAATCCTCAAGAAATTAAGGGTTCGAAATTTTTTTCTCAATATTGCATTACGTCATCTTGTAGTGTATACAATTTTCTCCAATTTTGATACCCACAATTTTTTTGTACAATCAAATCTAAAAAAGTTATAGACGAAAAGCTGTTGCATTTCACGTGCTCCAAGCTTTGCTTGCAAGCTCGAGCGGATAATCTTCTCACAAATCTAGGAAAGTAGTTTATATCACATATACTTTCGTTTAAAACAGTCAAATTGTATATTCTCACTTCCCCGGACTATAATTACGGCATGAATTCGGACAAATGATGGTATATTTCGACGAGGAATGAAGAATCTATAAATTTATTCGAAACCTATTTTTGTAATTTTTGATTCTTTCGGTGATAATCGCGAGAAACGTCTAATTGAAGCAGATTTTTGCTTTCATTCGTAATCTTCGTCTCAAAATAATCTGAGAAGTACCCACCGACTTGGTTTGGCAAAACATTTCGACTTCAGCTCTGGACTACAAGGCATAGATAACCAAAGTGCTTCTAGTGAGGTGATAAGGCTGTTGTTTCCTTTATGTTAAGGGAAATGAAGAAAATCAAAGCATATCGGAAATTTTGAGTCTTTTG
>CAJUYH010009356.1:0-13913 GCA_910591685.1 Galerucella tenella
TAAACTGGGAAATGGATTCAATTACATTAATAATTCATGTCTGTTGCATGATGGATAGCGCTCTTCGTCATTATCAATTTGTATAAAAACTACGTAATTTGAAGTATGGATAAGTATAAAAATATTGATTTGGACGCTTCCCTTTTTTAATGTTTCAATAAAACTGAATCTATGAATAAAATATGAATAAGTAGATAGATATTTGGAATGACCATTCAGCAATGCTATAGATTTATGTAGCGATATACAAAAATAGTCTATAATATTATAAACAGGAAATATTTGTAACGAATAAATTTGAAAACTATTGGACCGATATCAAAAATTCTTTTGCCGTTGGAAAGCTACATTATCACTGAGTAACGTAGGCTATATTTAGCGATCCGTCCCTGCTTCGCACGGCTGCAATGCATGATATGTAAATAGATCTCTACACATCCGAAATAGAATCGGTATATAAATGACAAAGTGTTTGAATGATTCCAGGCTTGAAGATGCTCAATAGTGCGAAAATTAACCTAACCGACAGAACTTTATACCTAATACTTACTTTGTTTTTTGTTGTAACTAGATTTTTAAAAACGTTTTGCTATACTTTTTGATATTCTCAGTATACAGGGAAAGTAGAAAAGTTCCAAAATACTTCATAAATAAAATTTCTCAGGATATTCTAGGAATTTACAAGAAAATAGTTATTGTAAATTCTATTTTCAGTATAATTTTAGCCAGCAGTGTATATATCGACAAAATAAACATGTTTTAGAAGGGACATTTTACCCTCATTTGTTGTTGTGATTCAAGGAAAGAAACAGAGACTAAGGAGCATCGGTTGACTTCTTCTTTTTCTTTCATGGGGGATAATTTGCCTGGCTTATACAGAACAAAAAAAACTCTTACAACATAACCTATATTACTGGTTTAGCTTCTTTTTTAACTAGTAATCACGATAGTTTGAATATCATGATTAATTAAAAGTAATGTAGTCATTTTCGATGAATAACTGAATAATTTAATGTTTTTATTTCAGAAAATCGATTGGAAATGAGTTTTTTTATTTACGAAAAACATAAAGTAAACAATATTTTTTTCACAGGAATAAGGTTTCAAATAATAGGCCAATATTAAATTGAAAACATTTATTTCAGAAAATACATTTTAACATCTACGCATACCTTCCAGTGAGTATTATAAGTGCTCAAACATTAAAACTTACTCTTACAAGGTATATATTTTATAATAATCTAAAACTTCAACTTTTATAATTGGTGTTTTTAAAATTCTCAAAAGCTACATCTATAGGATAATAATATAATAAATTTTTTATTGTGATGAGTGTAATGATGCAGAATAAAATTCCAAACACAGTCTCATAACATTTTAAATTGAATGATTTAGATAAATATCGAAATTCTTATTCTATGTGTTAAATATTATTTTGTCCAGCAGCTTCCTTGGCTTTTATGAAATACGTTAAAATATCAATCGGCAGTGGAAACACAATAGTTGAGTTCTTCTCTGCTGATATAGTGTTCAGCGTCTGTACAATAATTAGGTAAATCACAAATTTTTATATAAAATGTAAATAGATTTTAAAATATTGTTAAAAGCTGATCCAAAGCCAAAAGTGCTTTAAAAATGAAAAGTGAATAGATACAAGTTTTTTTTACATAAAGAAATCTTCTTTCAATTGAAATATTTACAAAAAATTAGATACATATATATTGATGTGGCGAAAGTTTTAGCATTTTTAATTGCAAATATTAACACCACATACAAGCACCAACATATCACAAACATTTAAGAATACTAAGCTAATAAAATTGAAATAATTACCAATATAAACATTTCCTTAATATATTGCCGCATATTTTAAATTTCACTGTTTTAATTAAAAAGTTCTAAGTACATAGGTCAGTGTTCGTTGTTCTCAGTTTAGAATCTAAAGGATGCTACTGGTTTTTGTGAAATAGTGAAATTTACTACTTAATATTAGTCGAAATTGAAGTTAATATGGAAGTGCAATAATCTACTTAAATTTTTGAATTGAAATATTACAAAAGCCACAAGTGAAAATAAGCTAAGTTCAATAAAAAAATATACAAAAATGATGAAATTTGGCCACAACGATCTTTAAAATGAGTTTACAAATTATTTAAATTAGAATAATGGTATCATTATAATTATTTTAGTGATATAGTTTTTACCAGAACTGGAAATCTAAAAAATATGTTACTACAAATACCATCTTTATTTTTTCAAAATAAAATTACTTTTGGCACTTATGTAGGTATTATATTCACAAGCATTATCAGTAGTAAGATTTGATGATTATTGGTCCCAGAATAAATAAAACGTCTCAATTTTCTAAAAGTAGATAAAGTTTGTCCAAAATCCGTTAATGATCAAGCTGATATTTTGCTATCTTTTCAGATAAATATGAAAAAATAGATTGCTTATGTCTGTATACATAACAACCTATAGAGAAATAAATAATAAGATATGTTTTAAAACACATGGAAGGAGCTGGAACAAACTATTGTAACAGCCTATATTTTGGTTAGCTTTCTGTATAAAATATTTACATCTATCAATTAATCACTATGTATTTGATATATTTACTTCCAATGCTCAAATTCCAAACATATACTCTATAGAAACTATTTTTGGTCTATTTATCCCATACCTTCGGTACAACTTTTCAAAAAAATCTCATTTCACAAACATTTCTAATATCTACGAACACCCTATATTAGTCGTTATACAATGGAATTCTTGTTAATCGTCTCCGGGGCTGCGCAAGACCTTCATTTAACTTTCTATAAAAGTATTCAGCATCATATCGATCGGAATTGGATAGATTATAGTTGAGCTTTTCGAAGAGCATATTTTCGTCAAAGTCTGTGTGAAATAAGTTTAAAGGGGTTAATAACCTGCTGTAATATGTACATAAAAATAAAAATAAAACATCCCAATATATACGTTTGATACCAAAATAAGTATTTCAGTTCGTTTATGGCACGCAACTTATCAAAGACAATTTAATTTTATGTTTATAGTTCGTTGACCAGGATGAGTTCTAGTGGCAGACAGTATTTGTAATAACATATTTTTTTAAGGATTATTTAAGAGATTAGGGTATATTTGATCTTATAAAAACTATAGTTTACATAAAGTTCTTCACGTTTCAATTTAAATATAATTTTGGTGTGCAAGAAATTGCTTAAAACTTTTAAGCCAGCTCTTTTTACCTCCTAATAATTATTCGAGTTATCTGCCAAATAAGTTATTAGATACCCCCGAGGAATAACAATTATGTGGTCATGTTTTAGAATTGTTATTTAGAGAACATGAAAAAACCTGGCCTTAATCCGATATAGGTCGGATAACTCCTGACAAATTATTTAAGTCTTTAACAAATATGTTAATAGGAACGTATCAATAGGCTTAAGCTTTTCAATTTTCATTATCTTAATATATATATATATATATAAGTTTAAATTTAAAAGTGCATCTTTAAGATTCCATATTTAAATTTATAGCACTGTAGATTTGTTGGCTTTCAAAGTGCACAGCCCTTATTTCGGATATGATATTTTTGTATAATTAGATAAAATATAAAATTTTACTTGACATAATAATATAAATTCGTCATTATTGTATTCAGTTAAAACATTGTGGATATTCTAGAAATTGCACCACATAATCATAATTAAATATATGTATAAAATATATAAAAGGCGTTTATCTAATTCCGCTATCAAAGGTGACACTTCAAGTCACTCCTTGGCGTCACATTTTTCATAACCTTCATATATCAGTTATGTAAAAACTTTACGTAACTGCATAAGTTTCAAAGAATAATTTATTAATTAGGTACTGTCAAAACTGACAATTATTTCATTATTAAAACTGACAATTACCCCATTATTTCAAATCAATAGTATTTTAAGATTTATAAACATTATTAAGGACACAGTTGTTTAAAGTAAGTCAATTTACTGGGTGAATACTTCATAGTAACAATACTTCTAACACCATTTGAATCCACTTTAATATTACCATTGTAATTGAAGATTTTATGAAATATTATAAAAGCGCGGAATTAGATAAAACGTTGTACGTAAATAACTATTACTAAAGCTAAGCTGGTGGTTACTTGTTAATGAAAAAACCAATCAAATACCTACTTCAGAAAAACAAACAGCAATTTGTGCATTTCTAGCGTGTGTTAAAAGTTAAATTAAAAATTAAATTTGCACGTATTTATACAACATTTAAATATCAAAACTTGATAGTTTTATTCCAAATTTAGAAAATACCGATAATCAGATATTAACCCAGTTAAAAAGTTTCATTTAATATAATAAGAAACTTGGCTGAAATTTTAATTAGCAAAAAATCATAAGCATACATTAAATTATGGGTCAGAACTATCCTAAAAATCAATGCTGGAACAAACCTATTGATTTAAAAAAAAAGCTCAATGATATTCTAATAAAAAAAAAATTGGAAAGTTCCCTATTCCAATTATAGCATTTATATTTATTTTAATTGTATTATTTTACCATTATAGTAGGTACATCTAGTTACATTTTAAATACTATTGATATAACAGTTAAAATATCATCACATCATTTTCGAATGATAATTTACTTTTTTGATTCCGTAGCTTTTACAAAATAAGATATAATGTCAATTGGTAGAGGAAAAACAATCGTAGAATTCTTCTCCGTCGATATGGTGTTCAAGGTCTAATGGAAAAATTTCAAAAACTAAATTAATATCATAAATTTTTGTATACAGGGTCCGGCAAACCTATGTCGTAGTTCTATAACTTACATATTTATATAAAAAGTATATGAAACATTTTAAATAAATAAGTAAGTTTATATAGTAATAAGGGCCAACTGCAATGTTGCTACTTAAGCATTTAAGTAGGACTTATATGTGTGACTGCACCGCGTCGTAAGCCGTTCTTAACGTAAGTCGAGGTGTAGGTTCTACCTAAGTCTTACTTATGTGAAAGTAAGGTTATGTCTTGGCACTTGGCAGACAAAATTATCAAAATATAGAGAGGTTAGTTTATAAAATGGAATTAATAATGGATAAAGAGCTGGAATTAATGGAATTAATTGAAATTGGCGTTCCCAGAATTATAATTCCCAGACAAGATTTTTATAACACCCTATCCGAATATACATTTTTTTAAAAACTTTCGATTATGAAAAGAAACAGTCAGATTTCTACTACCACTATTAAAAGATTGATAGTTTTATCCAAGAACACAGGGCATAAATTACTGAGAGAAGCAGCTCTTCATTTACTTGATTCTATTTTATATTGTTTATATTTTCTATATAATTGTCATTCTCATTATCAGAATTCATTCACATAAGACACATTCCAATTTTTACCAAGATCAAAATCCCTGTCCGCCTGTCCACGTCCTGTCTTTAGTGCAGTTGAATTACAAGTTTTACTTAATGAATAAAGTTTTACTTATGAAAGTATTACTTAGAAGTAGAAACGGTGCAGTTGGCCCCTTAGAGTTACAGAACTACATCAAAGATTTGCCGGACCCTGTATTACTTAAATTGAAAAATTAAGAAACAGAAAATTCATTAGTTTTATATTAAGTGGTTTTTGTGGTATAAAGTACCTACTCTAGTTAATTATTTATGATAAATGAAAGAGCTATAAACGATGTGAATCACGAAGGGCAAAATTAGGTTCAAATCTTCCATTAATAGTTAAAATATTGATTTAATCGGGCATGTGTATACTAGAAAATTCATTCCTTTTCTCTTAAGCTTTACTTTGTAAAATTGGAATGCAATAAAAACTTAGAATTGAAACCTTATTAGTAAGAAAACCAATTGCTGGAATTTCTCTCAATTGATTTGACAGGACAAAGTAACATTCATTACAAAAAAATGATTCTTCCTACGCTTTTCGTTTCGTCTGTTTGTGACAGACCACAAAACTCATTATTATAACACTCACCAAAAAGGAAATCAATATAGGGTGACTAGCGGTCGTCGAACTAAGTTCAAATCAATTACATTCAGGGATAAAAGGTAATTTAAGAAAAGAAATGGTCTGCAAATCATTGAAAACAGCTCGTGTTATAAAATAGTCAACCACACCTAAGCCAATTTAGCACATTCTGTGTCATAAACAAAAAATATGAGAAAATTGAGAACCAAATCTACCAGGTTTTTACCTTTTGCTTTTGGAACGAAAATAGTTTGAAGATTCAACAAAAAAAACACGGAATTGTTTGTTTTGTATTAAATAATTCTGTCACTACTTATTTTTTCGTAACAATTTTTGAGTGGTACGAACAAATATTGGACACAAAAATTAAATCAGTAACAGAAAATAATCTAGAAGAATGCCAAAGTGGATTTAGAAAGGGAAGGAGTATTCAGGATCACATATTTACCCTAAAGCAGATCATGGAGAAGACAATAGAGCGAGACAAAGAAGTATTATTTAGGTTTTATTGACATGGAAAAGGCCTTTGATCGAGTACCAAGAAATAAACTATCAGAAAGAGGAATAGAAAATAAAATGATCAGAGTATTGAAAAATATATACAGTGAAAACACTAATTTTGTTATACACCAAAATAGCATCTCAGAAGCTTTCACAACAAAAGAAGGATTGAGGCAAGGAGGAGGTTCAAGTCCTACACTGTTCACAATATATATTGATGAGGTAATAAAGGAATGTAAAATAAAAGTTGAAAAATTTAAGGTAGGATACAGATACGTGGAAATGGTACAAGTGTCGGAAGGAGCATTTGCAGATGATATAGTCATTGTGACTGAAAAGGAAGTTGATTTACAAAAGAACTTAGAGATTTGGAATTGTGCACTGGAACAATATGCTATGAAATTAAATAAAAACAAAACAAAAGTTATGGCAATAGGAAAGGAACATATAAACATACAGATAATAGTAGACAATGTTATAATTGTAAAAGTAACAAGTTTCGACAATCTAGGTGTAGAACTACAAGAGAACGGGAGACAGGAAAAAGAAATAAATGATAGAGTACAAAAAAACATTGAAATTGTACTACGCAATGAATCAGATAAACAAAAAAGAGATATCAATGAAAACCAAATTAAATGCATTTAAGACCATATATAGACCAAATCTGACTGATTCATGGACACTGACCGGCAGACAGAAGAGCAAAATACAAGCAGTATTTATGATATATCTGAGAAGAGTTAAAGGAGTCAAAAGAATAGATAAAGTAAGGAATACAACGATAAAAAAGGATCTAGAAATAAAATCGACACTTGAGTATATTCAATCAAGAAAATTGGGATGGTGGGGACACCTACAAAGAATGTCAAATTACAGACAAGTTAAGCAAGTTTGGTAGGCAAAAAATATGAATAAGAGAAAACGCGGGAGGCCGTGAGAAACATGGCACAGCATAATTGGAAAAAAAATTCTTCAAGAAAAGGGAAAAACATGGAATGAGGCAAAAATATTAGCAAGAAATAAGAAAGAATGGGCCAAGTTTGTTGATGAAGACATTACTACAGAATAACTTAATGTATTGAAATGTATCACCCTACACCATTAAAAATGGTATTTGGGTTAATGATTATATATACACAAACAAATACGAAAAACATCTGCATGCCTCATAAACAGTAATATAAAGTTATGATCATTTAAAAAAATGATAATCACTTTGTTTACTATAATTTAATCAACATTTTCTTAAAAAAAGCACACACACCAAACAAGCCAGTCAGTATGAAATATTACCTGTAAATAGCGCAGCTGTAATGCGGCTGGAGAATCGCCAATAACCTCCGAAGCCTCTCGAAGGGCTCTAGAAGCTTTTTGTTCCCCTTCAGCTGCGATTACCTTAGCGCGGGCTTCGCGAGCTGCCTCTGCTTCAGCTGCCATAGCTCGTTGCAATTGTACCGGTAAACGAACGTCCTTTCTGTAACAAAAATCAAACTCAAAGATACGATAATCGTTCTATTTTGCAGCGCTCTGTAACGGTCTTTGTTTTAGCAAATAGGAAATAGAGATATATTTATATAGTGGAAGTAATTTTTTTTTCTTTTTTTTCAGGAAAATCCGGGATACATTGAAGAAGTTACCAAGTTGGCAGCAATGGCGTTTTAACGGTAATAGAAGAATAATAGTTAATAGTTATATGCCAAGGACTGAAAGAGCTACTTTGTTGGACGAGTCTGAAAATTGCAAGACGAGCAAAGCGAGGCGAGCAACGGACGAGGCCAACAAAGTAGTATTTCAACCGCGGCGTACACAACATTTTTTAGACGACGCATATTAAAGATGAATATAAAAGTCATTTAGAAATTATGTATTTAGGTATTATACATACATTTCGACACGTTCAACATTAATTCCCCAGGAGTCGGTAGCTTCGTCTAGTAGAGCTTTCATATGTTTAGAGATGCTCTCGCGTTCGCTGAGAATTTCGTGTAATGGCCGTTGACCCATTATATTTCTCAATGTGGTTTGGGCCAGTAATCTGGTAGAATGATGAGCATTTTCCACATTAGCGATGGAAACGGTAGCGTTGGAAACTCGGTAATAAACTACCGCGTCTACGGAAACTGTGACACTGTCTTTGGTCAAAACCTGTAAACATATTATAGGCCAATCGGTATGGGTCATTTTAGACCAAAAGTACAAGTAATTAGCAATACGGCTAATAATTTTTTTCAATATTTCACGCTGGGAGAAAGGTGGAGAAGAATGAAAAATACCACCGTGGAGGAGAAGTGTTTTTCAATAAAAAAGGTCTCTTGCGTTTTTTTCGTCCGATCAATGGTTTGTCCGTAAAAAATTCGATAAACTAAGTATGTGTGGCGTTCACCAGAAGAAGGAAAAGGGAAGGACTTGGCCCTCTGAAGCTTCAATGTGAACTAATACGATTGTCGGATGAAGTAAAATATCTTGGGGTTATCCTAGATCCAGGCTTAACTTGGAACCGACACCTCCAGCACGTGATCAAGAAAGCAGAGGTGACCTTCATGGTTGCCAGACGCACTTACGGCACTAAATAGGGACTTAGACCCAGCATGGTACACTATCTGTACAAAATGGTTGTCATTCCCAGGATTCCAATTTGAGAAATCGATAGACTGGTAAACTTTTTTTATATTAATCTACATACTTCAAGATACTTATGAAAAAAAAAGCATCCGTATTGCTAATTACTTGTAGTTGTTACCCCTATCGTCTGGCCTAATTCGAAATAAAGTTGGACGAATATACTTACTTCTTGAGGAGGAATGTCATATGTTCTTGTACGCAAGTCAACTCTAGCATAAGCATCAATACATGGTAAAATGAAAAATATGCCTAAAACAAAAAGCGCATGTATTTTTTAATATATCAACGAAGAATGTCCTAATCCGTGCCCAACCAAACCTGATATTTGAAACAAATGTTTACTAAGTATTATTTGTCAATGTCGTCGAAACATAATAATTAGAATGCAGAAAAAACTTCAAACAATCAATATTATTATTTATTTATTTATATCGATGTTAATAATTCCTGCAATTTATAGAAGTTTAATTTATCCTTATCGACCTCCAGCAAAACTTTCAAGATCTATAATGACTACTTTGTGCTGCGACCTATTTAATGTTTTTACACTATTAATAATAGAAAAGGTTCGTATTTTATCAGCTTTGATTCATGTCTAATAAAATGTTGTCGGTAGCTATACCTACTTATTTACAGAATATAAATTAAAAAATTTATCTTACCTGGACCTTTGGCTCCACCAGAGAGAAGACGTCCCAATCGAAATATTACTGCTCTTTCATATTCCTGCACCACCTTGAAAAAAAAATTAAAATTAGTTTTTTACACAACAAATGGTTTGTCATTGTCGAAAGAGTACCTAAATGGTATAGTTTCTTACCTTGAAACATACCATAAGCGAAAAAGGCATGGTAAGCACCACGACGACCCATGATAAAATAGTTAAAATTTTTCCACATGTTTTAGATTCTTCAACAACTTGTTCAGCTGAAAAAATAAGAATATTTCAATAAACTAATTCAGTTTTCATTCTACTATCTACTAAAAGGAGTACATTTTTTAATTGATAATATTTTTTTTGGTTTTTGAGCGATTTATTTTATTTTCGCAGGGCTGATAACCTAACATCTCCTCAACATGACTGTGAATTTGTAAGCAAAAATAATGTACAGGGTCGGACTAAAAAAAAATTATATAACGGTGCATTTGAGCTCGTTGCAAATGAAAACTGTCTTAGCTAAAATTGTACTAATATGCTTTTTCGGTAGATAAACTATCCAGAACACTTCAGTAGAAAGGAAATTTTCCAAAATTACCGGATTCGTGAAATACCATTTTTTTATTAAATAACATATTAACAAATTACACATTATTTATGAAAACAGTCCGACCCTGTACATTATTTTTGCTTCCAAATTTGCAGTCATGTTGAGGACATGTTAGGTTATTAGCCCTGCAAAAAGAAAATAAAAAATGTACTCCTTTATTTCGGCTCACAGTGTATGTACTCAGTTGTTGTCTTCACACTTCACACAGTAAAACTTGCGTTGCTTGAAATATATAGTGTACCCAATAATTATAAATTTATTTGGATTTTCGCCTTGTATGCCCATCTTTTTTCATAAAATTTAAACATTCTGCTTCTTGTAAGGGGTTATTTTTTTATTTTAGTGTAACTTTGCTGTTCCTTTACCACTATATATGGCCATCTCCATTGAACTAAACAGTCTTTTCCAGCTGCGCAGATTTTCCTACTTTCTTTAAAACAATATTTTACGTTATGTACAAATGTACAAAAGTTTAAGAAATTGTAATATTAGCTAATATTACATAACAGAAAATTTTCAAAACCATTGCGACTCGTTGAAGATTTTTACCATAATGTTTCAAATCCTCTTACTGTTTACAGATGCCATTATTTACTATTCAGTATTGTTGATAGTCTTATTTTTTATTGACCACTCATATATTTAAATAAGAGCAATATATAGATTGAGATAACTGACCTTCTGACATTTTTATATCAGTTTTCATCTGGATTCAACTCTTTTCATCAAAAGCTCCCGATCGAAGGCGACGAGATCATGATACACGCTGACATGACATCTAGAACAACACTAACACACAGCACAGGATAACACAGGATTGCACAGGATCCCCGGATGCCGAATGGCGAAAGCTGCAAAAGCGTAGCGTAAAAGCTTTATCGTTGTTCTGCTGAATTTCTGCAACTTGCCATCCCACGTTTTCGAAAGTATTCGCTATTTTTACGAAAATGAACGAAATGAGATCAGTGTGACTTTGAGGATTTTGCAGGCAGCTCTATGTTACATTTCGTACTTAATTTTTTTTATATTCCATTCAATATATTGAAAGGAATCCAAAATATTTTAAAATTGAAATTAAAAAGTGTTTTGGTGAAAACCCCAACTGAACACAATATCTACGTTCCAAATACCTACGTTATACAATGAACGCCAAATTTCTTATAAATAAGAAATAACCGACCGGTAGGTATTCAAAAAAATACTTACATAATGCAGCACCTGAAACAAATAAAATAATAATTTATATATTTTTTAAGGATATTTTTTTTATTTTGAATTGTAATTATAATAAATAGGTACTCACCTCCGAAAACATGTTTTGTAAAATCTTCAGAACTCGTGTTATGGCCATTAGTAATAGCTGTAGACATGATTGGAACTATTTTAACTTCAGATCTAGCCACCTAAAAAAACAGCACCAAAAAAATGAATAAAATAAATTTAAAAACTTTTTTTAAAATCTATAAAAATGAATTTTGAAAATGAGATCACTCCGAATTATGGGAATTTTTAAAAAAAGTACCGTATACAAAATAAAATTTACGGATAGAAATAGAAAGTAACGTGTCGTTTCAAAACAAAAATAGTTTTCACAAACTTACTTTGCTCCCTGACCTTAATAACTTCAAATTCGAATACGTTATTCTTAATTTTTAAAGTTATAGGAATGTGGTAGTAGGTATTATTCTATATCGCACACAAACTTCGTCTTTGCTAACAGCTGTTCCAGATCACAATTTGAAGGAAAGTTAGTAAATAGAGTATATACTAGCTTCAAAGTCGAACTGTAGTAGAATAAACCACGTAATTTATTTTGACAACGCGCAACCGCGCGTCTAAAAAGGAAAAATACAATATAATTCTATGGCAACAAGAATCATTTTCAATACATGCTATAATAGCAATTTTCATAGTGGGCGTGAATACTTTGAAATTGTTGTTTCAGAAATGATTTCCAAAAAAATAGCAATTAAAATTACGGATATCATTTTTAAATATCTAACCATATTTAACTGAGAAAAGACAATTAGGTATTTTACTTTTGGGTAAACTTTTTACCAACGTCAAATATAAGTTTATAACCTTGCGTAGTTTAGTATATCGATATGGGAAAACTGATGGCACCATGATAATCCTGAGATCAAGACCTTTCTCTAGAAATTCGTTTACGACTTTTTTCACTCCTTCAAATCGTAACACAAGCTCCCACTTTCAAAATTACCATGATATTATGAATCAAGTTTGTTTATAAACAGTGATAATACAACAAAGTAGGTATGTTATCTCTGCGAATACCATAGCTTACCTTTAACCAGTGTACAGTACTACAGTACACTTAATCCAACAAACGACCGAACACAGCTTGAACCTTGAATTTATCTTGATTTTTTTCGAATAGAAGCAATATTTTATTTTGTTATAAAATAAAAAGTATTCCCTTGTTGAATTTAAAATAATATTACGTTGTAACTAGTGCTACTATCTCTCAGTCAATGACCCAAGCTTTTTACCTTATAGACGCCATTTTTTTGTTAATGTAACTAGTGCTTTCACCTCTCGAGCAATGGCTGAAGCTTTTTCTCTTTTAATGACTCCATATTTTATTCATATAAGTTTGAAGTTCAATTTACTATCAATTGTTATTGTAAATTAATTTATTTAGCTAAATTGAGTAGATATTGTTGTTCTAATTTTTATGTACCTATTTGCCGAACCGCCCCGAACTGTCCAGAACCGTTCAAAACTGTCCAGAACTGCTCTGAACTGTCCGGAACGGTTCAGAACCGTTCTGAACTGTCCAGAACCGTTCTGAACTGTCCAGAACCGTTCTGAACTGTCTAGAACCGTTCTGGTAGTGAATAGGAATATTTCTTATTTCATGCGAAGTGGTTTTTGATAAAAGAGACAAAGTCGGCCATTTTGGATAACCATCTTATGACTCATTGTTTGTTTGGTCGCTGTTTAAAGACGTTCAAAGACTGCTAAAAACGACGCTTTGAAAATTACTTTTCATCGGTGAGTACATATTATTATAATAATTATAATCTACAGTTGTGAATATTGGTCTTTATATTAAAAATTTCAAAAAATACACATAGTTGTTCCTAACCTAAATTTTCACTTGACATGATATGACATGACATGGGCGTATCATTTTGATGTTATTGTGAATAAATAATTAAATTTAGTCTAAATAAAAATTTAAATGTACCTATGATTGTTTTTTTACTTCCATTTTACCAACTTTAATGTCTATAATGCCATTAAAATAATTTTTTGATAAACTATTCACTCGTAAAAATTTTCAATTAAGTTATTGAAAATATTAACTCCATTTTATAGAAATAGTTTTACCCTAATTAAAATTGGGTACGGCGCCACTGATATATTCTATTCTGCGGCGGCCATTTTGGATAACCATCCCGGTTAACTGTCCTTGGCGTAATGATCCTTCCTTACTACTTTATGTTCTAAGGCCAAATCCAAATCTTAGACACGCTAAAGCTAAGACGAAGGAATTCA
>CAJUYH010009357.1:8258-22170 GCA_910591685.1 Galerucella tenella
CTCGGTTGGTACGGTAAGTACAAAAGGGAAAAAGTCCTTCACGGGCACACTACGGAGAGAATAAAAAATGGGACTAATATCAGCATTTTTGATAAAATACTGAGGCCGGAATCGCTTTTATATAAAAGGAGCGTGATATTGGGAGAACGTAAAATGGCGGGTGGCTTTTATTTTTGCTTGGCCATTAATTAGAAAAAGCAGAAGCAGGATCATAGGTGGCGACGACAACCCGCCATATCCGCCTGTGATATAAAATTAAGGATTTATAGGCGAATCATTAAATCTGTATACAGGACGATGCTTTGTCCTTTTTGTAATAAAACCGGGGGCCCAGAAAAGGGTTCGATTCAGCATAATTATAACAAGAGCTTGTGAAAGGGGGAGCTACTGGAAGTTTATTTTGAACGGAAACGGTAATTTCTCCAACATTTCTGTGAATTTTCTTGACAATAGTGCATTAGTCGAACGAGACAACTGGTCCCGAGGCGAGTCCGAGACTTAAACGATAATCATTTTTTTAGAACTGACGAACCATAGCCATAGTAATCACCCATAATTTCAATGTGGACCACATATTAGCTAGGCACTTCATTTTCTTGTAAACATCTTCTAATATATTCTAATATTCTTTTATAAATAATTAGATTCAAAAATACAGGGTGAATATTTGTATATCACCATTTATTAACGAGAATCTCGTTAACGTTCGTCTTATAGGAAATACCTAAAGTTCCTGTAACTTATCTGTAGTTAAAATTTCCTTTTCAACTCGTGCAACCTCTTCCTCAAATCCATTTCATGTCAACCGTCTGTTTTGTGCAACACTCCCTCAGGACTCGAGATCTGACTGCATATGCCTGGATAGGACAAAACTCGACAAAAAAAAGAATCAAAAATGCGTACAACAAAAACTATTTCGAGTGATATTGGATCCTGGAGATATACACAGGGGCTTATGATTCCTCTGGGGAATCGGAATGTGCGTAAACTTATCATTGGAAAATAGAAAAAACACCCTTCTTAGAGGGTTATTTTCGCACGGCGATTGATATTTAAAGCTATACATTTTGTATGAGATATGGATTATTTAGGAATTCTCGTATTACTGGTTACACTTTGCACTTTAACTTTGGAGGGGTCTACCACTGATGATTAAATTGAAAAGGGATTTTGGGATAAAAGTTCTTTTGAAATTTAGGAACGTATTATCTGAATGTGTGCTTCAAGTTTATTCCACATTTGATTGCGAAAAAATTCAAAATGATGCTATTTGATTTCATGATTTTTTAAAATTATGATCAATCTTCATTTGTTTTTATGTAGATCTAGCTACAAAGTGGATTCTAAAAACAATTTAAATATACTACAAGTAAACAGAAAGTTGTTGGTTCATTAGCGGATCAAGAGGCTTGATTTCCACATGTCCTGTGCTTTTTCTACCCCATGGATAAAATACCCATAAACAATGCAAGGGGCGTTGAACTGGGGAAGTGATACATGACCAAAAGATCGTTGGTTCACTAGAGGATCAAGGAGCATCCGAAATCAGGACCAACTTAGTTTATCTACTTGTCTAGGCAACAGGAATTAGAAGTCGCGTTATGAAAATATGTAAATTCAATTTCAGGCTTTCAGACCAAGATATTCGAATGGGTCCTGCCCAGGTCTCAGACAGTGTTGGACATCCTTAAGGAGATGCCTACCAACCAAACCCATCTTAAACTCGCCATTAACTTCGTCTCGGAATCACTACCCTAGCACACTTCAAGACGGGCGGTGGTCCCCTACTCATTCTCCGTCATCTCCTCTCTTCTATCACTCCTACCTCTTATGCCATATAAAGTCCTCTCCTCCCAATCAACCTCTATCCATCATCCATTCTTTCTCTACCCTCAACATTATCTCCACCATGATCTTCCAATACACCACCTCCCCTATTTTCTTCTCCAACTTCTTTAGCACTTCCTCGTTCTGTCAGCATCTAAACACATGGCCTACATAATCCCCCACTTCATGTCGTACACTACATTCTCTCTTTTCCCAACTTTGTGATGAAACTCTACTCTCGACCCATGTCCAGTGAGCACCTGTGTAAAGAAGTAGTTTATCTTCCCGAATTTCAGGTCCATCCATTCTCTCCTACACTCAATCGCTTCTTTCAGCGTGCCCGCGCCATCATACTCCTCCCACCTTCTCTCTATTTCTTCCTCCATTCATTCCTGTAAGTCCTCTCTGGTCGTCCAATGGGTAGGACCTTGACAGCACCGCTGCTGCTAGTCTACCCACCGTCCTGTACCCCTGCACCACCCAGGAGTATCCCTCTCTGCACCCTCAGGAGTGGCCTAATCCTTGCATTCACCGCCGCTCTTCTACCTCACACTTCCGAACCATACACCTCACCAATTACCCTCCTTTTCCACTCTCCCTGGCCTTACCCATTACGCATCAATCACCCAACGAGAATTTTGCATGGCTGCAAAGTGTTGGATTGTATTTTCTGGTAATATACAGTAATAATGTAATGAACTTAAAAGATCTCAGACTAGTAAAAAATAATGAAATGATTCTATCCAATGAAACTGTGAAAATAGTATAAAAATATAGAAAGTTAGGTTATGTTCTACCTCTAAATTGTAGCAATGCGTTCAGTCAAAACTCAGCTGCAGAATGTTACAATGGTCAACATATTTTGTGTGTAAATATATTTATTGATAATTTAAACTACTTGTAAAGATCTACTACTTATTTTTGACATTTGGACGAATGTAGACACCATGTCCAGAATTTTTCAGATGAGCAAATAATTCATTTGTTGATAAAAAATTTGCTCTTAACACCGATGGGTGATACATTTACTTCTGGTACATTTACCCCGTTTGTTTTTTCTTTATTTACTTCATTTACATTCAAATCATGCTTATGATTTTGCTTGTTGATATCAGTATTGTCACAGTGTTCTTTTTCATCTTCTATTCCATTTGTTTTATCAAGTTTTGTCTGCTTTGCTTTTTTTGTTTTTTAGTTGTAGTATCAAAATTAATATCTCCTGTAGAAATATTAAATGGCATATTTCTACAATTAGCATGTTACTACAATAACCATCACATTTGATATTTTCTTTTTCTCCTTATTTTTACTACTATCTTCAATTTCTACAAAACTTTCCTCATTTTCAGCTAAATTTTGTTCATTATCACTTAAACTGTGATTATCTAATAATTCTTCTTCTAACATTGTTCCTTTTAAAAATTTCATATTTTCTTCACGCTTTTTGCTACTCTCATGATTTTCGAAACCTTCAGGAGTTTCAAATAATTATGAACAGGCTATACAATACAGATTATCTAAGTAATCTTCATCATCTTCTTCTTCTGAAAGGTATAATTCTCCAAAATATTTAGCAAATTGGCGTTCAATTTGTTCCAATTCAGATTGCTGATTGCACATTATCAAATTTAGTCCATTCAGCTTGACATGACACTCTCGCTTTATCCAATTCTTCCTGCCTTTCCAATTTCCTTTGCTTCATTAATATTTCTTCCTTCTTTTTGTCCTCTAATAATTTTCGTTATTGTATTTTTTTCTGAGCTTGTATCCAAATGCTACAAAATTTCTCTCTTCTTCATTTCTTTCTTTTCTAGCTCCACTCCAAACAGTATAAAATTCAGAGACTTTCTGAAAGTCAGTTCCAGAATCTCCAAAGTTTGGAATTTTGCAAAATCCTTCCTTGTCTTTCATCAACTCAATATCTTCTTTTGCAAGTTTTTCAAATACATTTCTATATGTGGTATAGAAACTAGTTCCAATCGTTGAGTCCGGCTGGACGCGTCCATTGTGTTCTATATTTTCCACTATTTCTAAAAAAGGAAACAAATACTATTCACAATAATTAGTTTGTACAGAGTTAAAATTAATTACAAATAATGCACGATGAGAAACTTGAACTAGTTAATGTAATAAGCTTTGAACACGCGTCAAACTATTTTTTCCGATTAGTAACCTATTAGCTATAGAAAACTGCATAAAATCCAACTGACGATTCCAGAAAAAGATTATTTTCTATGTAACCGGTAATTTCCCCTAGTTATCGTGCAGACACGGAGTCTAATATACTATCATATCAATAAACACTCGCGTGTCAAAGTGACTGATGTTTTTTCTATGATAGTTATCATAGATACCAGACAGGTAATTTCATATAGGATGGCTCGACTGAAAAACATAGATTTGAATATGCAGTATCCAATTTATTTTGAAATTGATATCCAGATCAATTTATTATTTTAAGACAAAAGATAAAAATTTATCTATGGAGAGAAGCGAAGAAGTGAAAAGAAAATGGATGGAAAGTGGAGAATATTTGAGAAGACGGTACCAACTATCCAACTAAATATCCAAAAAAATTATAACTAACGCTAACAACGCCGCACGAAACAAAGGAGATACAGGTGTATTGACAGCAACTCTATTTACAACGAGATGAAAAGTACATTTTCCTTATTGTTTGCTAATTAATATTATCACAAGATCTAAATTTTAATCTAAACATTACGCGTTTTCGGTTTTCATTTGTCTTTTGTTGTGTGTATTTCTTCGCTACCTGTTGCACACCCTTATCCGACGAACTGCGACTGAAGACGACCTTATAGAGTGAATCCTCCTGTTTTTTCTAACCTAGTTGAAATCCCGACTCATTTTTCTATGGATGTGCCGTGCTGGACGTAGGTGGGTTTTCTTGAGATTCAATGTAGGTGGCATTCGGCAATTAGCTAAGCTAATGTCTTGTCACCCGTTCGAGAATCTGTTGTTTCTTAGGGGTTGTCGTCGTCGCCTCCTTGGATGTCGCTTGTACGTAGCTGCAAGAGTTCCTTTTGGGAGTGGTTTGTTCGAAGTCCTGATATTTGGGGACTGTGGGTAGTGATGAGCGAGAATGGTCTTGGTCTTGGTCTTGCAGAAAATGCAAGACCAAGACTAGCTTCAGGCTGCAAGACCAAGACCAAGACCGAGCAGTGCAAGACTTATGCAAGACCAAGACTTAGAATTGCAAGACTTATGCAAGACCAAGACTAAGCCTGCAAGAGTCTTGCGGTCTTGCGTTTTTTAAACATTTCAACCGAAAAATAAAGATGAGCAGATCATTTTAAACCCTCCCCCTCTCCAACATATACTGACCACAACTGCTTGTTTTAACGAAGTATTTTTTTCATATACAGGGTGTTCCCGCTCAACTGGTCAAAATTTATAGGGTATATTAATAAAACCTACATATACATATAGGTACTTTTGGTGGAATATTTTTATATTTTGTTCTGTTTTTCTTATTCTTTAGTTGTATGCAGTTTTTTTTAACTGTCATGAAAACTAGTATTTAGTTGTTGTTAAGTATATCCATCTAAAATATTGACCTAAGCTCTATTAATGTATCCTACCATATCCTATAAAAAAAAACTATTTTTTTTTAATCACCAACACTGAAAATAATTTTGGTTTATTTCAAATCCCAGCTAATAGGCCTGCAAAGAAAGAATAATTTTTTATAGAGAGACTTAAAATTCAGTGACTTTAATATACAGAAATTTTTCAAACTTATAAATAAGATTATAAATTGATATATTTTTACGTCTTTACGTCATTGATACATTATAAAACTATATTCTGAAAAACTTGTCAAAATGAATAAAAAAAATTTTATACTTGATTTATGGCTACAATTAAATATAAAAAAACAAAAATTTTATAATGAGAAAGACTGTCCCTTTCTTTACTTTTAATGATTTTAGAAACTATTTTTTCTTATTCATTTTTTTGTAAAAATGGACTCCAGAAAAAAATCTTCAAAAAAAGTGCAAGACTTGCATGAGTCTTGGTGCAAGACCAAGACCAAGACTGGACCCTGCAAGACCAAGACCAAGACCGCTTATTTGACTGCAAGACCAAGACCAAGACCTTGTTTGCAAGAACAAGACCAAGACCAAGACTAACCGGGTCTTGGTCTTGGTCTTGGTCTTGCATTTGCTCATCACTAACTGTGGGCATTCCTTATAGTTTGCTTAGTGTTCTGCCTGCACTCACTATACCGGTGTGGTCTTCCACACTTGACACCCTTTGTGTTCACTCTGCATGTCGTCTGTCCATTTGATATCTCTGACATTTATAGCACTGCTTCACACCATTTCCTCTCCTCTGCTCTTCCAATCTTATCCTCTCTTGTTGAACATGCTGGAATTTTCCCATGCTTCCGTTTTCCCCCGTCTAGTTCTACTAAAATGATAGGCAGTGGTCTTCTTTTGCCAAATCTGGAGCAGATTTGGCTTATTTACTCGACTCAGACCATTCTCAGCACTTCGAAGAGTACTTTTCTTGAATACTACCAAATTATATGGTCAGATCATTGGAAGTTGTATTCGTCTTGAGTCTTGATACCTTCCTTAACAAATTTTTGGAGATCCATTCTGTATATAACAACAAGCGCGAATGCGTGCTTTCCTAATTGTATTTCTGTCAAGGAAAATACAATATTCTTTGATATGGCGATAAGATATATTTGAGTACTTACTCGATTTGTATATCTAATTCAGTCGGCACCCACGATCTTTATACGTTTATTGATACGATAAACATTTTATAAGGGTTTTTGATATGCAAGCGAACGGTTCGTGTTCGTGATCACGATATTTCGGTAGTTTTCCTTACATGGACGATAATAATAAATTACCCAGATGTGACGTTATACTAGCGATGCAAACGTTGTAGTTTTTTCTTTTGCTTACTAACGGAAACATTAAATGGAGTAGTAGAAGATACGCTACGTGACGTCTTTTCTACGTTTTTCCAAACATACACGGTTTATTTAAAAAGGTCAGATCAAGGAACGTAAAAAGCTGAAAGCCCTTCATTAGCTGCACTCTTTATTCCGCTCTTTTGCTCTATTCCATCAAAGTCTGTGAATTTTCGTAGTTTTTTTTTCATACATAGAGTTGCCTGTCTCGAGAACTGGCTCGAGCATTTTCAAAGAGTCGCAGCTCAACCGTCATTTACAGCCGGCTCATACTACCGCCAGCTTATTTTGGTAGGGCAAAGGTTGTAATGGTCTAGATGAAATGATGATCTAAAGGATTGGATATTGAATTTGAAATGTTGATTGTTCGTTAGATAGAAAATTCCAGAAGTTCTAGATTTTCATTCCATTTTTTTTATTTACAAAAAAGTCGCATCTGGGGTAATTAGCGACATAAATATCTACATATATAAATAAATATACACAAAAGTACTTATAATTCTGTAAGTATGTTAATTTCTTTTGTTAATTTTGATAATAGAAAGGTCTGATTCTATCTTCCTTCGTCTCATTTTATTTATGATCGACGATCGTTAACATAGAGAATCAAATTTTTGAGCGGCAATTCGATTTACCATTTAAATAATGGTGCAAAGTGGTTGAGTCACAGTTACTGTTGGAAATATGTCCAAATTTAGATGCAGACAACCTGGAAATTGAAAAACGTGAGACATGAAAACCTACAAACAAATAAGACGTTTATACTATTAAAATAGAGTAATCAGAAACCATTAAGTACAGGTGTCGAATTAAATGTTTAAAATGCTGGAACTCTTCAAATGATAGATAGTATAGAGGTTTTATTCAGTATAAAAAACGACTTTGTCTTTAGCTTTATTATAGTGATGACTCCAATTTTTATAATATTTGTTATCGAAATAGTCTGCTTCTGCTATACCATCAAGTTATTCTGTAATTTTATGATTTAGTACCTGTCGAAAAAGGCAATAGTTTCTTCTATTTTATCCTTTATTTTCATATAAATATATTGTATTATTTTAATTGGGGTGGTGTATTCTTTATTTTTAGATTTTTATTATTCGCTTATATTTTATTATTATTTATTTTGGGCGCCTTTGTTTTTTTTTTAAATTGGTATAGTTACTTTAAATTTTTGTTTGAAGAATTCGACTAGCTATTAAAAAAGAACAATTTTGACTCTCTCTCCCAAGTTGCGGTTCCCTCAATTAAAGTCTGATCAAATGATTTAATAGTTTTTGAAAAACGTTTAATATATAATTTTTATGTATTTTAATAAATTTAAAAAAACAACAAACTTTGAAGAATTATTTCCCTACTTTATAAACCTTTCCTTTTTTATTAAAAACTCTATTTTCTCTTATTATCCTCAGCAACTAAATATTCCGTTTCCTTATCCTTTTATTATTTATTGATTTGATTATTATTACCTACCCTTTATTATTATCTTAAAATTCACGTTCCCCTCGTAATACAAATAGAATGATTCGAAACTTGAAACTTTGAACATGCGCACAGACTTTACCATGTGTTGTTTTAGATTGGAATTACGTGAAAAGGAATTGTTTAATTGCTTTGGATTATCTGAATTATTAAGGTAAGCTTCCTTTTTTATTTATAACTACTAATATTAAAAAACTTAACTAACTTATTATATAAGAAATATGCAATTGCGAAATGAATGTTTTTATGATGAATAAGTTTATAGGTTATCTACTTTCAGGAACTGGATTCTAATAAATCCTCTTCTCTGCTATGTGGGATATAAATTAATTGGAATTGATTGCTGATTTCATACACACTATTATAGAAAGTAAACTGAACGTTCTCAGGAACAAACTGCATACAATATCCTTTGAAATTTCTGGGATGCTATCTCCAGTCAAGGTTAAATATAGGTTATAACAAAGCTTACCGCTTTCTAGAAGATAATCAAATGACGAGATCTCTTACACGGTTAGTATTATTTGCATTTCTATTAGTTTGGTATGATTTTGAGGCACTTTACTTTATATTTTCCAATTTTTGATTTTTTCTTCTAAATTTCTGAACCTTCTCCCTTCTTGTTCCAAAATCAACAACTTTCAATTTTTTTGTTTGTTTATTCTTTCACAGGCGACTTTCCCTGTAATCTCATTGTCTTAGTGTCATTTTTTAATTGACTTCTATGGATATAAAGGTCCTTTCACATGTTCATTATATCAATGTTCCTTATTAACTACACTTTTTTTTAATCGGTTGATTCATTTCGCGATTAATCACTGTCACTTCACTGAATTTTGATGAGTTACATAGATCTAATTTAACTATACTATCTATTACATTTTACCCAACATGTATCAATTATAATATTATTTATTTAAGGTTTATAAAGATATTTTATGTTTATTATTTATTTGTTTTAAATTGTTCTCTTTTTAAATTTAAATTGATTCCTATTC
Organism: Galerucella tenella; assembly: GCA_910591685.1. Taxonomy (NCBI): domain Eukaryota; kingdom Metazoa; phylum Arthropoda; class Insecta; order Coleoptera; family Chrysomelidae; genus Galerucella; species Galerucella tenella. The sequence goes on from CAJUYH010009357.1 coordinate 17,517, forward strand.
AGGGTGATTTGATTTATTACAGGGTTATTTTCTTTAATTACAGATTCTTCGCCTTAAATTGGATTCACCTGCTTTCATATCATCACAATATACTTATATGAAATAAATCATACAAGCCTTTTATTTGTAGATACGAGTAAATACTTTCGATTGATGCATAACGAAATACAAGCAAATGAAAAAGAAAAACTTTCACATTGACATCTCCAGTTCGTGTACTTCGTCCCAATTTCAATTCTTCATTCTGTTAATTTTTCATCTTGTCTATATCATTTTAAGATTTATTACGACCTCATTTTCAAATCAGTTAACTAAAAATACAGCTTATCGGGATTTCTCAAAACCACTTAAATTCAATTTTTAATTACTTCTCAGCCACAATTCCTTCAAATTACTTGAAAAATAGACCATCGTGGCATTAACTAACTCCCTGAAGCGAAACGCGACGCGCCAAGACCTCCGCCGACGTCCATCATGCCAGTACTATTACTCTTATAATTGGATTACGAATAATTTAAAAGATATCTTCTTAAAACTCTCGGGATTTCACGTTATAACAATGTTAATCAAACTCTTAAATAATCTATTCAAAGGCAATCATGAGGTTCATTAAGAGCGAAAATTTGGAATAAGAGAGTTTGATCATATAGAAAACTTTTTATACAGGAAGCTTAATTCGAAAATGCCGAAATAAATAATGACTGCAAAAAGACTTTCCGGGAAATTTCCTCCAAATAACAAATTTAAAATGAATATCAAAATCTAAAGACTAATTTATGAACACCTCTTAACCTTATGATACATTAATAACACGTGTCGCTTTAACATATTTATTTCTTCAAAACCTATAGTCCAGTTGGTGGAGTGAATTTCATACTAGGAGCACAAATAATATTTTTAATAACATATCCAAAAAAGTTCACTGGTCAATCAAGTTCCCAAAGTCAAAAAATGCCTATATACACTTGCGTGCATAGAAATCGGCCCACTGTAAACTTTTTACTTTAACAATATATATTTTTTCAATGATTCATCAGATCAAAAAAATTAATATGTTTCTTGAAAGACAATTTAATATGATTTAATGTGACTATGAATTTATGAAAACTTATTTCGACTTCTTATGTTTAACATAGTGAAATTGATGCATTAAACAAACCAAGCTTTTTTGTTATTAACATAAATAGAGTGATTGACAATTTAAAACTCAACACTAAATTTTTTAATCATTGGTATGACCTACTTTTGCCCTAATAACATTTTTCATATGATTAGGCATGGATCTATTCAAGTTTGCTATTGTTTCTTGTGTGATGTTAATCCACTTTTCTTCTACTGCGACAATAAGCTGTGGGAGCGAGTTTGGGGTATGAAGTGTAGCTCGAATTCTTCGTTTCAGCTCATCCCATGAATGTTTTATCAAATTTAGGTCAGGGCTGTATGCTGGCCACTCCATAACTCGAAAACCTATTTCTGTAATGTAATCTTGCACGATTCTTGCGGTGTGCCGCCTTACATTGTCATGCATAAAGGTAAATTTCTTCAATGTAGTCGACGTAAGGTACCACATGAATTGCTGAAATCTCCTCGATATATCTGGCAGCCGTTGAAACTCGTCTTTCGTGAACACGGTTGCCCCTACGAATGATCACAGGGTCGGTTCGTGCTCCTGTAGAAATTGCACCCCAGATCATACAGGAACCACCTCAATAAGCACTCCACTCTCCGAAGCAGCAATCTGCAAATGACTCTCTTTGTCTTCGGTACACTTTCCTTCTACGGTCGCTACCATGGAGGCATATTCTGGTCTCATCTGAGAACAGAACAGATCCCCATTGTCCCAACGTCCAGTTCATATGATCCCGTGCAAAACTCAAGCGTGCTTGTCGATGAGGTGGAGTGAGTTTTGGAGCAATCGCAGATGTTTCACAGGTCAGTCTATTTTCCTGCAGCCTTCGTTTTACTGTCCACTGACTAATAGCCACTCCACGAACCTCTCGAAGTTGTCGTTGCACTTGAACGGCATTAAGGTGACGATTTCTTAATGTTGTTGATACAATAAAGCGGTTATCACGAGCGGTTGTAAGTCGCCGTCGTCCTGTTCCTGGTCGCCCATGAAAAGATCTAGTCTCCTCATAACGATGGCACACTTTTCGAACCGCTGCGCGGGTCATATCCAATTGTCTAGCAATAGCTCGCTGGCCAAGTTCAATTTTGATTGAAGCAATAGCTTTTTTCTGTATTCCTTTTCTATCTGACCGTGTCCTCCCGAAGTTTCAAGTCTCTATCTGGGCGGCTTTTTGTGGTTTAGTATGTATCAAACTAACACACTTGAACACTATTGAGATTATGAAAGACGAATAATAAGCAAATTCAAGTAGCAAACGCAATAATTGTAATATTTCACAGATTTGTTATTTTCGTTACAATCACGATATAAACACGTTTCATTCGTTTACCGGCTGCTACGCATATACGATAAGCCTTCTTGATAAATTTATACTCACATTGGAGCATATTAAATTTCCTTCCAAACAGCATACTCCTTTTTTTGATCTGATGGATAGTTAATAAAATATGTAAGGTAAAGTCAAAAGTTTACAGTGGGCCGATTTCTATGCACGCAAGTTTATTTATATCGGTATAATCTTTAGATTCCGAAAAATTTCAAAATAATCACGAGTCATATTTCATAATGAGCTAAAATTTTATTTTTTCCGAATTTTAGTTGTTTGAAAAAATTTATAATCTGTGCAAGCACCAAACGTGATGGCGAGCGATCGCGCAGGTATAGACTTTCCCAATTAAATCACGATTGGATTACGATGAGCCCCTTGTCGGTCAGTGTCGTACCTATACCACAAAAGCTATTCAGACAATGCCAAACGCCAACAGAATTGAAGGACAACTAATGATACCCCTCTGTATAGAGCATTTATATGTCTTGCAAAAGCTGTAGTGGGAGGTAACATTGAAAATGAGTTTGTGCGCATGGGGGCGGGCTCGCCATCACGTTTGACGCTTGCTGTACATTTGATATGTCCCATAAAATTAAGTGTATGTATGTATCTATATTGAGGTGACAATCACTGAGACCTAAAAGATCTATTGTGTCCCTTTACTTCTAATCAGCTCCTAAGACAAGTCTCAGAGACTAGTAGCTCCTGTTTTTAGGTCATTCCGGAGTAAGTAATTCCTAATTTAGGAGAAGCATAAATCCGATACTCACCAAAATCGGATTTCACCAACCTACGAAATCCTTAGGTGAGAAATATTTAACGAAACTTCCGATTTGGATTTATTTTTGCGTATAATGGTATCAGTGCTTAATTTTAACTTATTAACCGAATGGGCGGAGATCATAACGTAACAAAAAGTGATAAAAGAAGGTGGGAAAAGAAGCACACAATTTTTCGAATTCTATTCTGATATTCTGCTATTTTTCCTTCCACCATAGACTTATTGTTATTAAACGTGAAGTTCAGATAATATCTATGAAAATGGCATAAAAATGGAGTATCTAGTAGTCCCAATTTTATACAGAAAGAAAAGTCAAAATTTATTACTTTATTTTAAAAAATACAATGTGATTTAATTTATGGAGAATATCGATTCATTACTGGTAAAAATAATAACAAAAAGCAAAAATCTAACCTTGGTATTTACTTAAACTACTACTTTCATATTCGGGAACATTTTCCAATTATCTTTTCCTAAGACCACTATCGAAAGTATTCTTTTTTGCCTTGAAAAGCAACTGCAAAGTTTTCCGCGAGCTGCTATAAGTTGACATTATTGGCGCTCTTAAGCAGAAAGTAACTTTGGCGCACGCCTAATTTTATTTATAGATAAAAGAGAGCTAGTAGTTATTTTAATATAAATTGTAGAATAAAATAGTTTAGTTGATTTTCTAATATGTTAAAGCATCCAACAGTATTTTCCGTAATAATATAATGAGAAATAGGGAAATCCTGGGAAATCTAAAAAATATCAGACATTAATGTAATAAGTGTTGCCTACGTACATAGGTTCAGGAAACTGCTAAGTACAAACAATATCAATTAATTTTATTTTGGTGTGATCGTGGAAAAAAATATTGTCTGTACTTCGAGCAGAAAGTCCTTTAGTAGTCTCGACAGATTGTCGCGCTCCGCTGGGCAACTTTTTGTCTCGACTGCCAAAGTACTACTTTCTGCTCTTGATACACAAATAGCTATTAAATATTTGAAACGAAAACATCAAAAGAAATCTGCTTAGTGCAATGTCTTGAAATCATTGGTACTCGGGCGAACTACTTATTTTCGGAGTCCTCCATTTCCAGACTCTAACCTTTCGACACGTTCTACAAAACCTGCAGCTCGCATATTCTCAAAGTGATAACTATATAACAATATAAATTCTGCAAATCAGACTTACTACTTGTCTCTGCTTACTACCAATCAGGATGACAACCGAAAAATGTCAAATTAGGTACTTCCTAATCTGTTCAGGCAGACCGAGGAAGCCGTCCTAATATTAGGTATTTCCTATCTCTCTTAAATATTATACAGGGTGTCCAGGAACTTGATGCCAAAAATTCGGGAGCAAATAATGTTAGAAGTTCAATAAAATTTTTGTCATACGAGCCTTCGTTTCCGAGTTATAGACCTCTAAA
>CAJUYH010009358.1:0-13911 GCA_910591685.1 Galerucella tenella
GAAATTTTGACAGGAATGTCAAAATTTCCTAGCGATTTGCGGAAAAAGTATTTACAAATATTTCTCGAATTTTGGGAGACGAAAGAATCAGTGGAAATCTTCATAAAAAAAAACTTTACATACCAAGCGAAAGCGAAATACAAATACAAAAAGATTTTCGAAATTTTCGTTCCAATTCAGACTCTGTCCTATTTTGGCGAACGCCCGAAACTACGGAGACACTGTTTCCTAACCTAACCATGATAGATCATAATTCATTGGAGGTCTCGTTGTTTTTGACATTCTGAATGGTTTGTGTTGTGTTAAATGTTGCTACTTAAAGTAGAGATGAATTACAGATTTTGAGTGTTTTGTTTGTTTATTCCTGACCTTGTCCCTTTTTATGTTTTTGATGTATTTTTGAAGAAAATTGACCACCCAACGGGATGTTTTTGGTGGGAAAAAAAGTGACAAATAGTTCTATTTTATATTTAACACGCATTTAACTGTATTTGGAATGAACAAGTGGGAAAAAAAGGAACGAGGAGATACAAAAAAAAACCAGAAGTACAAGCCACACAGGTGCGTACCGGAAACTTAAAAACAGGAATAATTGATGATGCTCCTGATGCTTTTTGGCCAATAAAACATGCCCATATAATATTTCTATATTTTCACGTTTTATATTTGCTTTACTTGTATGTTTGCTTGTAACGCAATTAATTCGAAATTTTACACACTTTTCAAGAACTGAAGACAGAGCAATAATTTTAATCTAATTAAAAATTATTTCTTTAATTACGTAATAAAACGTCACTTTTTTAGTTTGAACATACATCAAAATTTTATGATCAAAATGGTCTATATAGGTAATATTTAAGGAAGATACTACTTATTTTATCGGATTTTTTGACTCAAAATATGTTTTTAACAAAATTAATTATACAAGTACAAGGATCATATAAGCAGCACTATTTCAAAAAAAGAGAGTGAGAGAGAGCAGAAACTGGAAACTTACTCGTTGAAAAAACTGTACAGAATACCAGCAGTTGTCATGAGTTATGATTGAAGATATAATCAATATTTTTACCAAAGATGGCGATGTTTTTAAAATTTTACGTTGATGATTGATATAGCACAGATAAAATGAGGTTTTCTCTGCTTCCTTTGTCAATTTGTCAGCCATTTTCAAGCGTTGACAGCGTTGTTTTTGTAGGTAGACACGTATTTGTTTAAATTAAGTTGTGTTATTTTGTTCCCGTGTTTTTGGCTGTAATTAGAAGATGAGATCTGTTCTTGTTGTGTTCCCTAGTGTACTAATAGACAGCTCGAAGGTCACTTATGTTTGAAAGCTTCATTATAATCAAATTAATCAAAATCATTATTTTAAATTTTTATTACTTTATGTTTCATGTGTTTTTCTCAAATATCATTTTAATATCATAGACCAAATGGCTCTTAAAATAGTTATAAAGTTTAAGGCTATGGTCAGAAAGTAACTGGTTTGCGGTTTACCGTCCCGAAAGTAACCAAAAAATAGTGGTTGCTGAAAATCTGGTTATTTCTGGAACACGGTTTCCTGAAATATGGTTAATGAACTGTCAAACTAGTAACCAGCCTTAGGAGCCCGGTTACTTCTGGTTTCGACTGTCATCGCTGTCACGCGACATGCATTATTATTTTTGTTAGCTGATTATTCCACCATCGAAGAGAAAAATAAAACATATAAACGAATCATAATACGAATAAAAGTAAAACACGAGAGCAGCCTGATTGTCCATGTTTAAAAACAACTCAAATGTTCAAAAAATTATTTTTTGAAGTGTAGAGGAGATGCTTAGAGAACCTTTAGTGCGTAGTGCTTCGCTTTTGTGTAAATTTTTCAAAAACTGTAACAGAACTATATAATTTTATTTTAGATACAGGAAGAAGGTGTCTCAGAGGCATATGCACGAAAGTGCAGCTTCTTTCTAGTTATTTAGAAGTAATAAATAGTACTGGGTGGATAATTCGATAGAGTTAAGCCCATAGAAACAAAAAAGAAGGAGAAGAAGTGTGTCTCGGTGTCGATTAGGCAATCCAGTGACCTGTCAAATAAAATTGAATATGGCGACACAGGGCAAACAAATGTGATTTAATACATTATTTTTTTGTTAGTGGTTTTTAGACCATCAAGAATTATTATTCAATATTTACGGGTAAGTACATACTGACTAAAACATATACAATATTATAATGAAAGTGAAACTTTTATGAAATTGCTGGCATTGAAATTTCATTTGCTTGAATTGGAAGATATTAACCCGCAGTATTTAACTTTTATGCTTACGGATTTCAGGAGTGAAATACCTACTTAAAAATGCCAACAACTTTTTTGATTGTATTTGGTCTGTGAGAGAGAGAGAGAGACAAAAATTGTTCTATGTGTGAAACTCCCCTCTACCAAAACACAACGGTTGAAAGTAGAAAGGACAATGATCGCACCTGTTTTGTTAGAGGGAGCTGATCTAATTGTGAGTTTCACACATAGAACAATTCTTGTCTCCCTTTTTCAAAAAGTGTTGTTCATATGATCCTTGTCGTACTTGTGTAAATCTTGTGATTGATGAACGAATGATAAAGCTACTGTGTTAGCGAAACGCGTCACAACATTAATTTTAATATAAAGTAGATTTTAACAAATCAAATTGTTTCATTTCATCAGTATGGATCTAATTCAAGTAAAAGCCTCATATATTCAAATTTTGTGATCTTAAACTTTTTCACAATCTGTATGTTATTGGCATGTTTATATCTTTTTGCGGTTTTTAATATTAATTTTCTCATTTAGAATGATATCAGTTTTCTTAGTATCCAATTTATTCTAACATCAGTCGCATCCGACCCAAACTATAAATAATATTCTAAAAAGTTATGAGTGATGTCTTTCGAAAATAAAAATCCAATATTAACGTCAAAGATGAAAGGTAAAGCTTCGGTTTCTTAATAAATTGCCAATCTGTCCTCATAAATTACAACAATAATTCTAAACTGCACCGAATTTAGACAGGTAAATAAGGAAAAGTAGAAACATTCGGTTTTGGGATTTGTTCGAATCGGATGCCGGGGGCGACAGGAGCAAAACATTTATTTCATCCAATCTGTCATTAAAATATGAAATTATTTATTTTTCTTATTGAGATACATGATTTTTTTGTAATTTCTTTTCATATTTTATTCGGTATTATAGGTATGTTATATAAAATGTTATTAAAAAATTAACTTAAATCAATCACCATCTTGCTGCTTGTGCTAGTGCTGCTATCGTCATTTAAATTTATAATTGTTTTTTTGTCAGGCGATGACATTTTTTCGAACATCAATTTAGAAAACAAATTGAGACTTGTCTCATTGATCATTTCATTCTTGAATTAAGAATTATTTCTCACTTTTTAGTTCGATTGCCTATTAAGCGTGTTTTCAAGTTTTTTCAACTGTAATTTAAAAATAGAACGCCCTATATATTACTTCTATATTGTGTGGTCATCGGTCATTGACAAGTGTACAAAGTTTGAATTAAATTTGTTCGTTTAAAGAGGGTCAACGTCGAATCTAAAGGATCGGTTACAAACAAACATTCATACAAGTGAAGCTAATATATAAGCGCCTTGAAAAAGCCTTGAGAATTAGTTTCAGTATTTCTGAATAATGAGTGGTCCAAAGAACCAATTAAGAATCAAATACAGGATAAGCCCTAGTGGCCAATACCTCCGCTTGCTATAAGCAAGTTCTTAAAAGCAAATAAAGCTTATTATTAAAAAAGCCTTGAGTATTGTGTTTTTTAGACGCCAATTAATGATATTTTTGACTAAAAAAAATTTGAAAGGTTACTATTGTTATTAGAGGAAACCAAATCAAGAAATTAAAAAGGTACACCACCTCAAATTTGTTGTTTTTTTTGTTTAAAACTGCGCAAAATGGCAAATAAACGCTTACATAAAAGCAGAAATATTCAATTTATAAAACTTGTTGTCCAAAAATCGTAATCGTACCTTGTTATAATACAATCTCCTTCAATTTTCTACACCACTCTACCCTACAGTAATCCATTTTCATTATACAGCGGCAGGTAAAATGACAGGTTTTAAAATATCTGCCTCGAAAACCTGTAATTATCCATTTCTGTTAAATTACATATTGTATCACAGTTTGATGACTATTGGAAGCATTTGGAAGCCTTAATACTGCAATAATTTCGATTATTTAGAAGCCAACAACATAAGAAGATTCTTTTAATTTTAGAGGTGCATTCGTCAAAATGTGCTGAGGATACCTTGTCATCGCACCACTAGAATTATGTAATTACAATTTTAATATAATTACATGGTTTGTAAAGTGCTCAACCAATCAATTTGAAGACAGCATACATTTCTTTTTATGAACGTTTGATTGGAAAGAAAATATTGTTTAGGAATTTTTTAAAAACAGATCTTTCAATTCTTATACTAATGCAATATTAGTTTCTTATTATGTATGTTTTCGGAAATTACACCAAAAGAATGCAGGAACAAAAAGCTTTTGAAGACAACAGATATTTTTATATCACAAAACTCAATTTTTTTTTTAATATTATAGCTTCTGTATCTGTAGAGTAGGAAGGGTGAGTGTGTAGGCTGACAGCACTTAGGCCACATGTGACCCATTGTACATCCTCCCGAGGAGTTGTCCTAGAATTTTTAGTCCAGCGGCTTCCCTGGCTAAAGAATCAGCAATGCGATTTCCTTTACTCCTGTCGTGCCCTTTAACCCATCTCAGGATAATATTGTTATCTGCCGAGGCGTCAGCTAAATCTTGGTGGCACTCTAGTACTAGCCTCGATATAACACGTTGTCTGTTCAATGCTAATAGGGCTTGTCTACTATCAGTGCAGATTGTTATGTTTTTGCCAGAAATTCCTCTTCTGGTTAGTTCTTTTGTGGCAATTGAGATACCAGCCAGTTCTGTTTGAACCACGCTGGTATTGTTTCCCATTCCCCACTTAATCTTTTGGCTAAGTGCTCTCGAGTAAACTACACATCCTGAGCCTTCTTTCATTTTTGAACCATCTGTATATATACGTATTGCAATATTATAGCTTATTTGGACAAGTACAATAATCCCCACACTAAAAGGTGTTTATCGGATAAAATTGAGTCAAAATCGTATAGAGCGAAGTCTAAATTGACCAAATAATTCACAATAATCTTTAGGTATATTATAAAAACCGTTTTCTCAAGTGACAATGTACCAATACAGAGACGTTCATTTGTATTATGTCATTCGTTTGTTGCTGTCAATCCATCGTCAATCACTATCATTTGCCGCTTTAAACTTAATAAATATATTATTGAAATTTATATTTCGCGTGTTATTGAAAAATATAAATATATATTTAAAGAAACATTTTGTAATTATTTTCAAATTAAATATGATTCGTTAATGATAATATAATTCACGTGTTTGTTAGTCTCCCTGTCAGGAACACAACCGGAATCCTGGTTGTTTTCCTATTCTAGCTCAGAAAATACTCCGTGAATTTTGGCGAGGGTTCCTTGGTGAACTCCTTGGCATGCCTCATTCTTGCTACCTTGTCCCACCATAATAAAGACTGCTTTGTTCTCCAAGTACTGCTATTTGTTTTTTGCAGCGCTTTCGTGATGTCTCAGAAAGGTTCTGTGTCAATGAGAAGACACCTTGCCTCTTCTCGGTCTAGTGAGTCTGCCTCTTCATTGTCCTTGTGATCTGAGTGGCATGGTACCCAAGCTGAGAATAATCTATTATGACTACCTCTCGTAGCGTCTCCAAGCAGTCTCAAACAACTTTGAAATGCATCTGTATGAAGATAATTGCTTTTATAGCTGCTTGGTCTTTTCTTCAAACCTTAATAGATCTCATATACAGTATTGCTGCAACTTCTTCTTGGAATATCGTCACATGTTCACCTAAGCTCAGCGAGACTCTTATTTGTCTTTCTGACCAACATTAATTGTACTCAAAAATATAGAAAGGTATTTGTTGCAGAACCCGCAAAACTTCGTATTTAAACTCGTAACCATGTAGCTGGAGCTTTACAGTCACTGGAAGGTGACTATTTTTGCTGTAGCCTCATTAGGAACTGTCCTTATTATGACGCAACATATATGTTCGTAAGATTGTTCCTGAGAATATTTTTAAGCAATTTTTTTAACCAACAATAAGAAAATAAACAAAGAACTGGCATAATAAAAACAGTTTATGAGTTGTATCATCATCAATATGGATATAAAGATAATAATAGCATATAAATCGCACACAACGACCTAAATTAAAATCCACAATGAATAGAAAATGAGAAAGATAAGGATGAACTAAAAGCTAACCGTCAAAATTTAAACGTCCGGTTGTTGCGTTTACCACCGTGGAAACAACACGAGCAATATATTTAATGCGATGCAGGGTGGTATGCATCTTTTTTTCGGTGGGAATATTTTGGAAGATTATGATTTTCTTCCAAGACGTATACCTACATTTAAATTTAGGAGCATCTAATATTTGACAATCTGCCAAAGTCCGAATCAGATTTTTAATACTTAAAGCCTCAGAACTGGAAACACTGAACTAAATCTGGACTAAAGCTGCCGAAGATGTAAACAAACACCAACGCTCGACAAACGTTATTGTACGATATGATTGGCTTATAGCGAAGGTAAGCATTTTTGACAAAGCCATGTTCACCGCCAGCATTCAGTATTATCAGCCCAACCCTTCTGGTTTGTATGGCATGAATGGATGTACCTATGTTTCGTCCAGAAATATAATTGGACAATTTTTGTTCCTATATAAAGTTTCATCAGGCGAATCCCCATCTCCTTCAATAACTTTCTCTTGGTTCTGGTTTTTCTCCAACGTAATCCAATCCAATCAAAGCTTTCTCGGGAACCTGTATAATTGTATACCTCTGTGAATTTTTTATGTATACGATTCGAACTTGTTTTTCAGTCATAAAAGAAAATTGTGATGTATCGTCCTAAGTCAAAGTCGTCCAAATTAGTTTTTGCAGCACTTGATTTCATCTTTGTGTTTGGTGTTACAAATGCACATTCACCCAACTTCATTTCACAAGCAATTTTTTACTGCTTAAACTGATACCACGCTCCTGAACTTTTTTAAAGTCATTTAATGGTTGATTACTTACAGCTTCTTTTCTTATAAAATGAATATTATTAGCTATAACTTCCCATGTTTGACTATTTAAAAACTCGAATTTGAGACTTAATTGAAACTCCAATATTGTATTAAGCTGTACGTAGATGTTTACTCACTGAATTTCTCACAGCAGCTTACTACTCCTGGACAGTGATTCCTTTCAGGTGTTTGTGTCTCACTGTAGCAAATTATAACAATTGATATCGATCACCCCACGCTATTACCCTATATTTTACTTTTTTATTGTATAGCCATCGGTCGCAAGTGTACACATACATTTTGAAATAATCTGAGCGTTTAAAGTATGTAAAAGTCAAGTTTAAAGGTTGCGTTACAAACAAACCAACATAAATACAAGTGAAAAAGGTGGAATTAAGCTAAATACTGCAAACTATCCAAGGGATTACTGTTTTGACGATGACCTGATAGAACGTATACGTATTGCAATATAGGAGCTCCGACCAGACATTATCAACTATGCTAAAACTATAGGCTGGTTACCGCACTGAAAGGGACTGGGAGTTGTCCTACCCCCTCAAGTTATCAGATCAGAGATTCCTTTTGTTATTTTAGATTCGACCTTATAATTTCAATCAAAATATCCTGAATATTGACTATGAAAGAGACGTTAAAGTTACCCCAATCAATTTTAGAATTTTGAGATCAGAAGATAGTAGTGGAGGAATCGTTAGGTTATGTATAAAACGCAAATTTTTTCGTGGTTAAAGTGTACTTTGATGGTGCATTTTCTTTGCTTTCTTTCTATTTGTGAACGATTTTGCTTAAAAATTCCTTTTGTAACCAATTTTTGTTGATTTCTCATTTTTTTTTTAATTTTCATGCGTATGGAAATGACAAATTTTTTACCCTAAAGACGGCCCTAGATTAGAGTACAAAAGCAATATACATTTAATGTTAACGGAACGAAATTCATTGTATTCTACTCTGTTTTGTGTTTGTTTGTGTGAGTGTATGCAATTTTAGTTCTTCAGTTTTGCATAGAAAGCCACCGAAAGACTTAATTATGCCCACAATGTGAAATTAAAACCCAGCTCGTTGGCCGGTCTCTCTGCATGCCTCTTATCTATTTAAATATCTGCTTATGAGGATGTAAATTATTCAGGATGCGCTTTTAGACAACTACCGGTATACAATTTTATGATGAAAAATTAATTTCTGCATTTCGCAGAAACCATTTTGAACATATTCTACTGCGGACACAACGAATAACTTTTCTTTTTTAAATAATTTTCTCTTGTACAAAATATTAACATATATGTTAACAATAACGTTATTCGTATCCCATGAATAGGTAGTTCTTATCAACCAATTTTTAAATTTGTATCCTTTTGAAACCAATTCTGAAAACGACTCGTTTGCTGGTACATTCAAAATAAAGTTTTTGGAAAAATTTTATGCCTCTTCTAGAGGCTGGAACCTTTGATCACGAAGTTTATTCTAAATTTTTGGAAACGTGAAAAAATTGTTAGTAATTTCGACGTTTTCCTGCTAAAAAACCAAATAGTTTTTCGAGCTGTGGGGGAACTTATCCTTGGTAGAGGATCATTCCTCTTTGGAGGTAGGTTTTTCGAAACTTTCGATATGTACTAACCGGTAGTAACAGTTATTTTTTGAACTAACAAAGGAATTATTGCTACATGACCTGCGCTTATGACATATTTTTGGAAACACTTCAAGAACGGTTCTTGCAACTCCCAAACAACCTCCATTCTTCATGGAAAATTGTTTTAATTTTGGCCCAATGATGCCTCAATTTCGCGATAGGTATGTGACATTAATCCGTTAAAGTTTAAATTCTCCATACCAACGAGAAATATGTCGAATGATGTGGTGCTTCATTGCCGAAAATTGTAAAAAAATATTGAGCGAATATGTTCACGACTCAATTAAATTTTTCGACTGACAACTTTAAAATTTCGGGTTAGGTAGGTACAGCTTTAAACTAAGCACTCTGAAACTTTGATATACTCATGCGGGTTTTTATTTAAATGTCAGTTTTGTGAATTTGACAATAATTCAAAGTGACAATATGAATAATAAGAAGCAATTTTCCGGTTTTTTGCATCCTCAAGCAAAAAAAATGGTACTCAACCTAATAGATTATTTCGAGAATGAATGGAAAAGTGAAAATTAGTCAACTAGTGTACAGGAAACATCAACCATTATTTTTTTCTCCGGGTATACCTATTTGTAATCTCACATTTTGGTAACCTCTGTGTCTTCTGATTTGATACATATGGTTAATGACCTTTGAACCCGCACGATAAGAGCGCTTTTGACTATACAACTCTCGTATTAAAAGAGTATACTTTTTAAACATACCCACCTAGTAGTTGTAAGTATACCCAGTTAAATATTTGTTATCACCTAAAATCCCAAAACACGCGTATATTCGTTAAATAAAATTTTCATCCAACTTTTCCGCCTATAATATCACAGTAATCCCCAAATTTTCGATTTTTACTTTGATCTTCAGGTGTGGGAGTGCGTCAATTCATGCTAATGCCCTTTCAACCAATGGCGAGACAAGTATACACTCATGGCAGCCTCGATCCCTCCTATTCCTATATCAGCTATTCGTGCACAGTATACAGAAACGGACGTTACCCTTTTTAGATAGAACATGTGTTTAATGCAGACATGCGTAATTTTGTCGGTATCAACAGTTTTATTAAATTCATTATCATTACATACACTGGGAAAGTTTCAATCGTTTGCTTGAGATACCATTTTTTATAATATTATATAGATTCCGTTTTACAAGGGTCACATCAATAATTTTCCATTTTATTGGAAAAGGGAAATACTCCATTCATCCAAAACTAATAAATCACCTTTTTGATATTTGGTATACATATTTCTCAATTCCAGCACAATTGAACCATTTACTATACCAAGCCAAAAGTCAAACGAAATACTTTACCAATGTTAACCACAGTTATTCTACAAGAAAAGCATTTAATGTTGTTACAGTAGACAAAGGATTATCATAATGTCGGATATTCAAGCAGCCATTAAAGCACTGAGCTCTTGTGTAATCAGTTCCAAAATGGTGAGGGAATGCCTAGACAAACTCAATGAACTAGGCGAGAACAATATAGTCACCTTACTATGAACTACTCCAGGACAAACTGGAATAGAAGGAAATGAAATAGCAGATCAACTAGCAAAGAGGAGGACTGGAATACCTTTCTGGTGTCCTGAACACTTTTGCGGAATCAGTCCCAATGTAATATGGGAAGAAATAGGTAACACCGAGGAAAAGAGAAGATCTGACCATTGGAAAGTTCTAGTAGGGCTTATACAATCAAAGACTCTTCTAGGTGACTACAACCTGTTGGGATCAAATGAATGGATAAGTCAAAGTAAAACTGCGCTAAGAGTTTTAACAGGGATCCTAACGGGACATTGTCGCCTGAATGGGCACCTGAAAAAGCTCAAAATAGTGGAGGAAGAAGAATGTAGATTTTGTGGCATGGAAGGATAAACATCCATCCACATACTTTCTAACTGCACAGCACTTCTGAATACTAGAGCACAGCACCTGCAGGATTACTGGATAGAAGAGAAAACCTGCAGATATCCAGATATCCTGGTTACTAGATCTGCACGACCTGTAAGCATATTGATCTTAGTGGAGAGGTAATCTCTTTAGAATCTTTATTCTACTATAACTGTCAATTGCTTCCTACATTATATTAAATACAAACTACATTAGGCTAATTATTTTGTGTCCCTTTTTTTAAATATTTGATATAAAGGTAAGTATTACCTTTCTCCATGCTCTATGTTTACCAGCTGTAAGCTGCTTCGGCTAATTCTAGCCAAATGTGGTAGCATTTCGGAACAAATCCCATCACCTCTTATGCCCGATATCACCTACCAAAGTTAGGTAATACCCTAATCGAATTTATGAATTCCTAAATGCAATTTTTGTTTCACCACTGGCCTCAGTGTATCTCTACCAGTACCAGGTGGGTTTGGCTTCATTGAATAGATTCCGGGTTTGAGAACTTAATTCTGACGGGTGATTTTACCCCCAGAGTGCATTCCTTCTATTTCGCTGTTCCTAAAATGGATTGCTTAATCCAAAGTCATTAATTTATTGCCCCGTTCGAGTCTTCAAGCTTATATTATTCCAGGTCAAGATGGTGTCTAGCCCCTTCTTTTCTCTAGATACACCTATGCTATAGGTTTCCTTTCAGATATTTAATATAGTTGCTCCAGTTTGTTTCCTTGGCTTTCTTCTGAGGCACCTGTATTCCGTTTTCCAATTAATCACCCTGTGTAAGAGATTATGATAAAGAAAGTATTGAGAATTGAGATACTGGTTATAACTTTGACTTTTAAGCAACGTTACGTTCATAAATAATAATTTTAATATAAAAAATCACCAGTATAAGTGGAGCTACTTCTTACAAATCCAAATTAGAATCAGATGAGCTGTCGCAACCAATATTTACAAGGAATGGCTCGATTATTTCATCAGTTATATTGTCCAGCTTCCATATTTTCTCTTCTTTTTTAATTTATGACTTACTGCATTTTCCTAGTTTTCATGCTTCACATAATTTACAGCCTCCAAAAACAACTGTTTAACATCTCTCATTGTGAAATAATTACTGGAACTCTAGTTCTTTACGTCAGGTTATATTTGAGCGACCGGGGGTCACGACGCAAAAGATCTGACTGTTACGCTATGTTATGTTACGTTGCTTCGTTATGTGCCTTGCTTGCGTGCGTGTGCTCTCTCCTGAGTCTCTCTCTCGTTTACGAAGCAGCGATTCATATGCTTCGGCCGGGAATCGAACCCGGGCCGCCCGCGTGGAAGGCTAGCATTCTACCACTGAACCACCGATGCTATATTGAAATTCTATGCAAAGCTGGTATTCGCAGTGCTGGTGATCTATTTGAATTTGTTCGGATAAATTTTTACTATTATTTTCATAATTTTTTTTGCGCGATTGATCTTTTTTGTTTATTTACAGCATCGGTTGTCAGGACGGTAGGTTGTGTTTACTGGTTTCTAAGCTTAACACGTCGGTAAATGATTTACTTACCGTTCAGACGTCGAAAAGTAGCATAAAAACAATTTCACCAAAATGCAAAATATATTTTAAACTGATCGAGAAGTATAAATATCACTTTTGACATTTCGTTCATTTCGAAGAAATTTAAATTATTTTATTCGGAATTTATTTCAATACGATCGCACAAAAAATGGTATAAGCATCTCGAACGTTAAGGGTAATTACAACGTTTGCATGTAGATTCCTCTCGTAAAATTGGACAAAATGATATGAGGATTAAGGGGTCTAGCACATTTACTTTTCGAAATACAGGGTGTTGAAATTTTGAAAACTTGAATGTTTTAATTCGATAACTTTAAAATGGATAAATAAATTGATTTGACATTTGGCAGGTTGTTTATAAATGTAAAAGGGCATATTTTGATAGAAATAGTAGTTTGTGCAACTGGTGTGGATATGATGGCCATATCGCACGTTCAAGTGCGATATGGACAATCCACACGAGTCGAACAGCATATTTTTTCTACGACTTACTTAAGAAAAAATCTTGAAAATAAAAATTTCTATAAACTGTAATATAACTTCAAATTGAAAATTTGACAATTCAATTTTGTTTCCACTAATTTTTTTGTGGTAAACGTACTTTTCTTGAATGTCCAATTTGTATAATGCTACGGTTTCCATTTTTAAATATAAGATGCTGTTATAAGTAGATGTTGCCAGTCGGACTCCCTCATGAAGGGTACCGTACCATTATCTATAATAATGAATATTCTGCTAAATATTTCAAACGTCGTTATATTTCAAACGTCGTTATTAATATCAAGTAAAATAATTATTTAAAAATAAAATTAACAATAAAAAAAAACTTCTTCACGGGGAATCAAACCCCGGTCTACCGCGTGAGAGTCTGGTTACCTTACTACTCGACCACCGAGGCATATGCAAATTATTTATCTAGGTATAACGTCAGATGTATTACATAATTTTTGCTTAAAAGGAACTAAAGTTCCTACCGTGTGTCCCGCGACACACTCTACCTTTTTTTTTATTTAAACTTCTCCCTTTATCTTTGCCAGTACCAGTTCAATCGGGTTTAGTTCGCAAACATACCGTAATCCCACGATTATTTGTAATAGTGTTGTTTTTGTACCACTTTAAAATAGCAAAAGCATAAAAAAACAACTCAATCGTCTATAAAAACACGTGACTAATCCCATTAATTTGTCAAATTTTCCGCGTTGTAAGAGACAAAAAACCTGTTGAAAATCCTCGACAATAATTCTAGTTTTAGTCGAGGCCATTTTTCATCCAACTCCGGCTACCAGTGGTGATTTACCGGCTTCGGAGCAAAAATAACTTATTGTTTTAGCACTAGCACAGGCAGGTATCGTTAAGAATATTAAAGGTTCAAATTGAAAGAAAATATAAATATATAATAATCATATATAATATCCAAGATGATGATTTGTAAATTTAGGTATATGGTTTACTATTTAGCGGAACATTTACAATCATATACTTATTCATTCTCCTGTAAAATTGTCAAATTTAGTAAAGCGTGACATCGATGACAATAGACTTTATAAAAATATAAAAAAAGACTTTATACTATTATACCGACTTTTTAGAAAATATTTTCCATAAAAACAATGACCGTTCAACAACTAGTCCTCGT
>CAJUYH010009359.1:0-13906 GCA_910591685.1 Galerucella tenella
ACTTGATGTTTTCAAAATATAAATTAATTCCTTATAAGCAATGTGTTCTCAATCATTTATGTAGAACACTAACAACTGTACGGAAATATCATTTCCTTACAGTAAGGAAGTCCTGACTTTTTCTTCAAGAAATTTTGACAGGAATGTCAAAATTTCCTAGCGATTTGCGGAAAATACTATTAAATTAAAAACGTCAATTTTTTTGACAACTAACCAGAGGCGGACTGAAAAATCTTCAATATTTAAATGTGAAATAATAATTTTGGTATTTATTTAATTTATACGTCAAAATTAGTTTAAACCCAAACAAAATTGATATGGCCATGTAGCCAATGTCAATCACTTGCCATAAGGTCCTATTTAAAATCATTGGCCAGAGAGGCACTGTGACGTCATCTATTACTATTACGTCACCTGTTACTATTCGTAGAGAAGTTTACAACACTTTATTTTCACCCTCCAACTTTATGAGGGGGGGCTTTTGAATAGCACTGTATAATAAAATGTGTGTAGATATAAAAGGGGGCAAATCCCATCCACTCTATTTACCAGATTTATTATTATTGGATTATTTTCTACCTCATAGGTTTTTTTATATAATTTTGGCAACCTCGGCCAGACATGGAACGTAAACAAAATGCACTTTTCAACATTGACCAGTGAAAAATGATGCAAATCCATACAAATTGAGATTGTGTCCATTTTACAATGTCAATAACTTTCTCCTCGTTATGATCGAACATCGTAATTCAGTTTTATGCCCTTATTTTTGCCTTTCTCGGGCTGATATGTCTCTGTTATGATAGTCTCTTTATTGACAGCTTATTTACAGTTACACTGGCGAGATGAAAAAGTTTTCAGATGTCTTGAAACTATCGATGTATAGTCCAGTTAATAATTTTAGTCTATTTCTTATTCTAAAACTTTTTGAAACGTTTATTGACTGGTCTATATTGCTAAATATGGGACTATTATACAAGCCTTTTAGTTATAAACAAATACCAAGTACAAGAGAATAAAAAAGAAGGGCTGTCATGTTGATTTTTTCAGTTTCCTTTGAATTGAGAAAAAATCTACACGCTGGCAACATCACAGAATTTTGTTTTGCATCGTCATCGACTTTTTATCGTAAATAAGCCATGGGAGAAAATAAATAATGATTGGGCTTATCGGTGGTGCTTGAAAATGAAAACTTTTGAAAGTTTGGTTTCTATAAAAGTGGGAAGTTTTATATAAGTTTTGTTTGTTTTTAAGTTGGTGAAAAATAGTCCAATCTACCCATTAGAATCAATGACTTTCAATTAAGATTGGAAAAGATTGTATACTTCATAATTTACAAGAAAAATTATAGTAAATGCTTACACATTCATACAGGGTGCGGTAAGTACGAACTGAATTATGAATAATGAGTCCAATGTTTTTAAATGGACTACTATATATTTCAAATGTTAAAAAAATTGAAAATGTTTTGGATCGTATTATACAGGGTGTCCCACGACGAGTTAAAACTATCTATATATGGCAAAATACTTATGGTAAAATCTCTTTTTAACTAAAATATTTTCAAAGATGGCAGACTTCCGGTTCTGCCGGAAGTCGACTGCAACTTTGTTATTTTAAATGGAACACCCTGTATATTAGTACATTTTCAATATCTACGTAAAATTTTAGTATACTTTTGTCTGAAAACTTTTTTCGAAAAATGCATATTTTTTTTGTAAAAAATTTGACGGTTGCAGACCCTTACAAATTATTTTTTTAAGAGGATACCCTTAAAGATATGAAAATGGTTTCTGTTCGGTTGCTTTCAGCATGTTCAGACCTATTTGAATCTATGTAGGAAATTTTTTAATTTTATACAGGGTGTGTATAGAAAGTGTTCAAAGTTTAACTTCATAAATATCAAATTTCTTGATTTTTTTTAATAGAACCACCCGGTTTTTTCTATTTCAATGCATTCAGGGGTAAAAAATAAGGCAAATTCATGTATCCTTCCCTATACCTAAACCTTACCGTTATCCAGATATTGTATGTTTTCTGTAAATTTTGAGAGATGCAGGATTTCTTACTGCAAATAGAGCACATATAAATATGTTCTTGTAACAACTTCGCCATATTTACCATGTATTAAAAGCAAATTTACATAATCTTTTTTATTTCTCAGTGCTTGTATCAACAGGTCAAAATAAAATTTAGACTAGACCTAGATCTCTCAAAATTTACAGAAAACATTCAATATCTGGATAACGGTAAGGTTTAGGTATAGGAACGTATACATGAATTTGTCTTAATTTTCACCCCTGAATGCAATAAAATGGAAAAAACCGGGTGGTTCTATTTAAAAAAATGAAGAAATTTGATATTTATGAAGTTAAACTTTGAACACTTTTTATACACACCCTGTATAAAATGAAATTTTTTTTAACATAGATTCAAATACGTCTGACCTTGCTAAAAGCAACCGAACAGAAACCATTTTCATATCTTTAAGGGTATCCTCGTAAAAAAATAATTTACAAGGGTCTGCAACGGTCAAGTTTTTTACAAAAAAATCAATAACTCACAAAGTATGCATTTTTCGAAAAAAGTTTTCGGACAAAACTATACTTAAATTTTACGTAGATTTCAAAAATGTATTAATATACAGTGTTCCATTTAAAATAACAAATTTACAATCGACTTCCGGTAGAACCGGAAGTCTGCCATCTTTGAAAATATTTTAGTTAAAAAGATCGTATCCGAAAACTCAAACGTAGAAATTTTCATGATTTTACTATAAATATTTTGACATATACAGATAGTTTTAACTCGTCGTGGGACACCCTGTATACAATAAGAAATTCAATTGATTCAATATTATTTTCGTATTTTGAATATGATATTTTTTATCAATTTTATCAGTTATCAAAGTATTTACTATAAAATATTCTTGGTACTAAAAAAATTAAAATTTTATACAGTAACGTTTTCTAAAATCATTTTTAAAATAAAAAAACACCGAAATAGGTCGATTTTTAAATAAAACACTTTAAATTTTCAAAAAGAAGTCTAATAGGGTAAGCTTCGTTAATCAAGCGGGCCAAAAATAGACGCACCTATTCCGAAACGTGGTGGTAACGAAGCGATATTCTGCGATCTAACTTAGAGTATTGTATAGTGTGGTTCGTCTTTTGCGACAACATTTCATCTTGTTAAATATTTACATCAAGTATAGGTCCACCTTGTTCCGGTACATCCCTCTATTCTTATTTTGCTCGCCGTAAATTGAGAGATACGTTCACAAAATAATGTGCATACTTTTTATTGAGTCCGCATCCTATCACCAACACCCATTTATCAATAGAATTTCAATAATACGGAATTGTATTATTACAAATAATGAATTTTTGCGTTATTTTTTTCAACGTTCTGTGTAGTGTGTCATTAACAATAATCTAGTTTGTATTATTTCCCAAGTTAATTAGACTAGCATCAACACCACATATTAAGACAAGCAAAGTGGTTCGTGAACTCAAAGTTCGTTGAGAGTAGAAAATTAACACTGTCGTCTAGAATCTACAAATTGTCACTTGAGGTCGATGATATTTGGGGTTCGTTCGGCTACTTGCATGCAAAATTCGGTATATCTTTATTTAAAAGTATTGAAGAAAACTTTTTGGTATAATATAAAGGGTGTTACAAATATGTAGTACCTTAATAAACCATAATACACAAAAATATATACTGAAGTGAAAAAAAAGTGCCTAATACACTGTGGGCAGGAATAAATGAGTACATTCTTTAATTGAAAATATTTTTGTTTGTTTTTTGGGCGATTTATTTTCTTTCTGCAGGGCTAATAATCTAACATGTCCTCAACATGGCATTTTCGGTAGATAAACTATCCAGAACACTTCAGTGAAAAGGAAATTTTCCGAAATTACCGGATTCGCGAAATACCATTTTTTTATTAAATACCATTTTAACAAATAACACATTTATGAAAACAGTTTAGTAACTTTATAACTTGGAGTAAAATATTATGAATGTGGCCACCATTATTGGGCGAAAAGAAAATATATCGCCCAAAAAACAAAAAAAATATTTTCATATATAATATAATACCACGAGAGTGAAAATTTTGTTGGCAACATTTTTCGATTGTCATGAAAGTTTGTTACTTGGCAATTTTGCGAATGACATTTTTAACAAAACCACGAGCCGTCAGACGAGTGGTTTTGGATTAAATGTCATGAGCAAAATTACCTAAAAGCAACAAACTTGAATACAAGAGAAAAATTATACCTTTATAAAATTTTTAATTGAGTATTCGACATGACTATTTCACGAGAGAAAAACTGAAAAATCATGTTTAAACGTTTTATTTATTGCAAACTTCAATTATACAAAGCCAAAAAAATAATAACATTATGAAAAAAAAATACTTATTATTATTTTGGGGATTGTTTTGCATCATATTACTTCTTGTTCACCAACTCCTTCTTTTGCTAATGCAGATATTGCAGAAGCTCTATGTGAATGATTGGTTATTTTTATTTTTTTTGTGTCTATACCAATTGATTCTGCCGATATTTTCGTCCGCTTTGAAATTGTATTAATTCCCAATGGTGAATTTTTGTACCATATTCCTTTCTCTCAATTTGGATGTACTGTTAAAAATAATCTTGTTGTTGTTAGAGATAAGGATTGGATCCTCTTTTTTCAATACTTTGTAAAATAAACGAACGGGACACAAATTGTTGTTGCTAGCATTATTTCTTACCAGCCACTTACTTCCAGATAAAGCTTTTGATCCTCCTTGTGTCGTTTTGGAAAATAATGGATTATATTCTACCCTGCCAGTAAAATTACCTTTATTATCATATTCTTTTTTAAAGTAATTAATATCACAATTAGCAGCTTCATTTCCACGCCATGCTAATTCGAACGAACATAAATGAAAAAACTTTTATTGTAACCCATCAGGATTATCTTCAGAATAGCTTTCTACCATTTCCATTAATTCTTCTTTGGTAAACGCGTTAGAACTTCTTTTTCTGGTTTCAGGTTCAGCCTGAAGCTTTTTACGTTTTGTATCCCTGGCCAATCTAGCAAATTTATAGGTAATATCTTTAAATTGATCAATTTTGACGTTAAATTCTATAAAATATTTTTCCTGAACCATTTGAGCAGTCGTATTCCAAAGTATTTTCACACTAGCTTCAGTACAATCAGTTCCATCTCTTTTTTTCATGTTAAAACCATAATCTTCAAGAATTTTTGCTATAACTTGTTCAGAAGTATCCTTTTCTAACGTATAATTACGTGCGTCCAGAAACATTCTAAACTGTTCTCACGCAGACTTTTTCGTCTTCATTGTATTTCGCGGTATACTTTGCTTAATTGTACTCTCTATTTCATTTATTGAATTATTTCCAAATCTTGTATTATTCATGTTAATAATACTTATTTTATTTCGGCCCACAGTGTACATAAAAGACTATACCAATAAAAGAAAATTTTTATAATGAATAACACTAAAGTGGCATTTTTATTTTGGAAAAAACAAATATTTACTGAGAAAAACTATAGTTAAAACAGGAAGCTACCAGACGTTATCGTAAACAAGTCAGAATTTTATTACAGGGGGTGAAATTATATTTCTCATGTCCTATGGACATTATTCAATGCATATATGGCTTTTTTCGGGAAAGTAAAATGGGAAAAATAGGGGGTTTTTGTCACATACAGGGTTGCTTTTTAATAAAGATTACTAAAATAAAATGAGGACTATAATGAAAAATTGTGATCTGGTTATACAGAGTTCGGCAAAAGTCCGGGACCGGACAAATATCGAAAAAAATATAAAATTTGTAAAAAATCTTTATTTTCTTAGATATTTGTCCGATCCCGGACTTTTGCCGAACTCTGTATACCAGGGTCAGTACTCATAATAGTCTATAGAGGACAAAATAGATTGTCTTTAGCTTGAGAAATACTTTCAAAGATATGGGTTTCTCTTGATCAAACACCCGGTACAATACGAGATAATACAATCTAACGACGTCCTTTATCACTCAAAGTAAGTTTTGCAAAAAGGAATACAAAGGAAACTTGTATAATATACGACTATTTTTAGAAAGAATTATTGATATTATCGTCTTGAAATTTGCTATAAACACTCACTTTACTAACGCAAGAAACTTGTCGATGCTTAAAACCTTTTGAATGTCTTATGAACTAGGAATTTAAATGGACAAATAAGTTTACAGTACAGGGTGATCAATCAAAATATAAAATACGTAAGCTGGGTAAATATTTACAATGACAGTGGCTTAATTTACATCAACATCATGAAGCTTATTAGCTTTTTTATTGCTGTGTTTATAAAAGCATCTCTCCAAGAAAAATATCAACTTGAAAAGAACGAAATCCTTTTGGCTTTTATCTGACATCTTTACATCGTGTTAAATATGACTGTATTTATTTGGAAATTTAGTGGATGTTTCGGAGCATTTTTACGCCTCATTTGTGTAAAATTATCTTGTTATACTTACTTGCCAGAAATGATTATATATAAAACGCGTTTTTTGAAATACAAGGGTGGATCAATACGTAGTTTCACCTTGTATAAACAATTGAAGATAACCTTCGAATCATATCAATTGAATTAATCACTATTATCTTTAATCAGAATCTACTTTTATAGCTATATAAGTAGCATATATTTGGTAGATTACTAAATTTAAAAAAAAAATGAATAAGTTGATGAAATTTTCATTTTTTCTTATCGCGTGTGCGCGCGCAGTGGATGTAGATGAAAATTGTATAATCAGAGAATTTTCAAGAGTTGAAGAAGTTATTAAATCTTGTACGGATATAAAAATATCAAACCTACAAGTTCCAGCAAAGTCAAGTTTAAATCTCAACCTGCAAAATGGTACCAAATTAAGTTTCGAAGGACGAACATATTTTGATTATTATGAATGGAAAGGACCTCTTGTAGTTATCAAAGGACACAACCTCACCATTACTGGAGAACCAGGTAGGCTATTTAATATTGTTTGAATATATTTTCGGATAGAACTCCCTAGAGAAAAAGTTATAGCTCGATAAATGTATCTTGGCGCTTGGTAGATGTCCAAGGTCTTCACGACTGCGAGCCCACGTTGGGCGCTGTTTTCAAACAGATCTGAGGTGGCATAAAGTACCTTATGGGTTTAAGACAGCAATAACTGGCTAGACACAAATAAAACAGAGTACAGAGTCAGATGCAATACGAATATATACAGATGGATCAAAAATGAAAGAAGGCTCAGGATGTGGAGTTTACTCCAGAGCACTGAGCCTAAGGATTAAGTGGGAAATGGGAAACAATACCAGCGTAGTTCAAACAGAACTGGCTGGTATCTCAATTGCCACAAAAGAACTAACCAGAAAAGGAATTTATGGCAAAAACATAACAATCTGCACTGATAGTAGACAAGCCCTATTAGCCTTGAACAGACAACGTGTTATATCAGGGCTAGTACTAGAGTGCCACCAAGATTTAGCTAACGCCTCGGCAGACAACAATATTATCCTGAGGTGGGTTAAAGGGCACGACAGGAGTAAAGGTAATCGCTTTAGCCAGGGAAACGGCTGGACTTAAAATTTTAGGACCCAGTGACACCTACGGCCTAACGACTTCGACAATTGCGGAACTAGCCAAACGTAACACCCATGCTCAATCCATTAAGAGATGGGATGGGATCAAAGGATGCAGTCTTGCCAGGATCACCTTGGGCGAACCTGGGAAGCTGGCGTCGAAGAAATATTTGGCGATGACCAGGAAAAACCTACGTTTAACAGTAGGATTTCTGACTGGCCACTGTCAACTAAGGAAGCACCTCCATACTATGGGGCTAGTGGACACACATCTATGCAGGATGTGTGAACAGGAAGATGAAACTGTCAGGCATGTATTATGCGAGTGTGCGGAGTTATCGTCAATAAGAGAGTGAGTGTTCGGTGAGACTTGGCCTACACCTGCCGATATAAAGGAGATGTCTCCTAGTGACTTCCTGGGAAGGACATGATGGACATAACCTAGGAGGACAACTCCTCGGGAGGATGTACAATGGATCACATGTGGCCTAAGTGCTGTGAGCCTACACTCACCCTCCCTACTCTACAGATACAGAGCTGGCTAGACACAACAAAATAATTCAAGGATGCCTAGTCTTTAAGGAATTGTGCTACTGGAGATAGACCCTTGGATAATTATACTTAGAGGAAAATCACCAAATATGGAATGCCTTCATTTCTCTAAGACTATAAGTATGAAACGCAGCACTCGACCATCTTCTGTTTCATTCGGTCAACTAACTATCACACCCACACCATCGAATCAGTTGCGCGAATGCTTCACGTGTGGCAGGCGTGTTTTGTTTTCTTGTGCAGAAAATTTTAAAGGTAAGTAATAAACGAGTATTACCAGCTGTTATGTTTGTTTACGTAAGTGTTATACTATATAGTATATCGGTATTATGTTTATTTCACCATTTTGTGATCTTTTGTCATTAAAATATTGTGACATTAAAAATTATTTAAAAGAGTTTGAACTAGTATAAAAATCCAAATATGGACAGTCGTTGGTGTCTAATTACGGAATATTAAATTAAATACTTGATGTGTGGGCTCTGGGCACATTATGATTGTGCTGGTCCAGAGTTTGATACTCGGATCTGTGACTTTTGCAAGTAATTATGTAACTTTTTTCATTTATCACAATATATTATATTTATTTAATTGATCTCAAAGATATTAATGTCCATTTTTGTTATTGTTATGTTGATTTATGCTTATATTCCATATATGGATACCTATTCCATATTTGGTTACTCATTTGATATTTTGTTTTTTGTTAGATTTTAATTTGATAACTTAAAGGCTGTTAATTACTACATATGACTGATTAGTAAAAACATTGAACTGATTTAATTTTTTTTATATCCCAAAAACAAAATGGTATTCCATATTTGGTGACTTTCCTCTAATATATACTTAGGGAGTAGATTGACTGCTAAATTCTTGTCGACTAGTACAATCCAACAATTTTTTTAGAATCATTACTTGACGGCCAAGGAGAATTATATTGGGATACTTACGGAGGCAACGGTGGTATTACGAAACCATTATTTATGAGAATAGCAGTAACGGATTCAGTTTTCGAACGTATCAATGTTAAAAACTGTCCAGTTCATTGCATCTCCGTCCAATCTGACGACATAGTATTAAACGATTGGAGCATAGACGTTTCGGAAGGAGACAAAGTAAGTATTTAGTTCCTCAGGAGCATAGTAGAAGAAGTGACGCTATATTAAGGTTTCTAATAGCTCCCTCGTGCTTACTTCCGACGACGTTATCGCCTATTTCAAACAAGTAGGCTGGATGACGAGCTACAAGGAAATCTGAGCCTCAGAAGGATGTGGGGGGGTGTGGGATCACCCACCCTTCAAATTCTTACTGATACAGAGAAGGTTTCTAATAAGCAAATTTTTTTTACAGAACAATTTCACAGGCCACAACACAGACGGTTTCGATATAACTGGTAACAATATAATTTTGAGTAATAGTGAAGTTAAAAATCAAGATGATTGTGTTGTCGTCAACCAAGGTGCTAACATTCTTATCAGTAATATGTATTGTTACGGAGGGCATGGTCTGAGTATATCAGTGGGTTTCAGCACCGATTACATTAATAACGTAGTTTCTAACGTAACATTTGAAAATAGCGTTGTTGATACATCTCCCAATGGGATACACGTAAAAACTCACTCAGACAGTGGACCTGGGATTGTTCAGAATGTTACCTACAGGAATATTCAATTGAAAAGTAAGTTTTTATTTGATTGTACAAAAAATTGAATAATAAAATATTCTTTTTTAAGATATACATAATTTTGGTATAAACATTCAACAAGATTATGAAAACGGTGAGGCCACTGGTAACCCAGGAAGTAATATACCGATAGTTGATTTGACTGTTGAAAATATTTTTGGACATATGAAAAGTTACAATGATTCTCCTACGCTTGAAGCTTTTATTCTTTGTGGGGACGAAGCTTGTACTAATTGGAAATTTAGCGGTATTAATATTAGGGACGCTAAAAATGGTAGTTACTGTAACTATGATCCTGAAGGATATACTTGTCCTGATAATACTCATCCAAGATTATTTTGAATTATTATATAAATATAACACTTTTTTGTGGTTTTACTTGTACACTTTTTGTACTTCCCTCGTATATATCGGAGAATTCGAGTTGGTCGTTCTAGCCATACGGTAAATAGATGAAATTCCTGTGTGAAAAAGGCGCTATTCTCAGGAACCAAACAAGGTATTAACGCTTAATTGTGAATCGGAAAAAAATTGACACTTTTCTAATTAATTAACCACATTAACTCTCTGGATTGGTGCTTCAGTTTAATGTTACTACTATCGAGAAATGCAACAAAGTAAAATCTCCGGGAGTCTGATAGTAGCTACTGTAAAAATGTTTTATCACGATTCGTATAATAATCAAAAGAGTCATTTTAATTTTCTTCAAAGCTAGTACATTTTATTGCTAACGGCAACATTTCAAAATTAGTTTTAGCGGTGTTGGAGAAACCACTCAACCGACAAGAGGACAAAACAGAGGGAAAATCTCAAGAGTGACTAAATTTAGGGCTTTGAGAGGAGAGTAGAACGTGTCGCGGGACACACGGTAGGAGCTTTAGTTCCTTTTAAGCAAAAATTATCGAGTAGTAAGCAAACCAGACTCTCACGCGGTAGACCCGGGTTCGATTCCCCGTGAAGAAGTTTTTTTTATTGTTAATTTTATTTTTAAATAATTATTCTGCTTGATATTAATAATGACACCAGGTAGACGTTTGAAATATTTAGCAGAATATTCATTATTATAGATAATGGTACGGTACCCTTCATGAGGCAGTCCGACTGGCAACATCTACTTATAACAGCATCGAATATTTAAAAAGGGAAACCGTAGCATTATACAAATTGGACATTTAAGAACTGTACGTTTACCACAAAAAATTAGTGGAAACATAAAATTGAATTGTTAAATTTTTAATTTGAAGTTATATTACAGTTTATAGAAATTTTTATTTTCTAGATTTTTTCTTAACTGGGTCGTAGAAAAAATATGCACTTCAACTCGTGTGGATTGTCCATATCACACTTGAACTATTGAACTTCGTCCTCGTGCGATATGGCCATCATATCCATGCTAGTTGCACAAACTACTATTTCTATCAAAATATGCCCTTTCACATTTAAAAACAACCTGCCAAATGTCAAATCAATTTATCCATCCATTTTAAAGTTATCGAATTAAAACATTCAAGTTTTCAAAATTTCAACACCCTGTAGTTCGAAAAGTAAATGTGCTAGACCCCTTAATCCTTGTATTATTTTGTCCAATTTTACGAGAGGAATCTACATGCGAACGTTGTAATTACCCTTAACGTTCGAGATGCTTACACCATTTTTTGCGCGATCGTATAGAAATAAATTCCGAATAAAATAATTTAAATTTCTTCGAAACGAACGAAATGTCAAAAGTGACATTTATACTTCTCGATCAGTTTAAAATATATTTTGCATTTTGGTGAAATTGTTTTTATGCTATTTATCACTTTTCGACGTCTGAACGGTAAGTAAATCACTTACCGACGTGTTAAACTTAGAAACCAGTAAACACAACCTACCGTCCTGACAACCGATGCTGTAAATAAACAAAAAAGATCAATCGCGCAAAAAAAATTATGGAAATAATAGTAAAAATTTATCCGAACAAATTCAAGTAGATCACCAGCACTGCGAATACCAGCTTTGCATAGAATTTCAATGTAACATCGGTGGTTCAGTGGTAGAATGCTCGCCTACCACGCGGGCGGCCCGGGTTCGATTCCCGGCCGAAGCTGCTTCCTAAACGAGAGAGAAACTCAGGAGAGAGCACACGCACGAAAGCGGGGCACATAACGAAGTAACGTAACATAACGTAACGTAACGGTCAGATCTTTTGCGTCGCGACCCCCGGTCGCTCAAACATAACCTGACGTAAAGAACTAAAGTTCCAATAAAGTTCCAGAAATATTCTTGGAGATTGAATTGAAGTGATTTTAAGAAATTTACGCAAGTGGGACAAGGAAAACATGAGAAAAACACTTGAAAGAGAGAGAAGAATAATTGTGCGCAGTCAGCTGTTGCCAAATGTATTTATCTGTAAAAGTTATTCCCAATTTTTGTCGGCATTTTTCCATTTATTTTCTTGAACTATATTATTTTATTCTTATCTGTATCGATCTCACTTATTATTATTATTACCAATCTCGAATTTCTCCGGCAACGCTGCTTTCATATCGGATTGGTAGCTGGAACTGAAAGCACGCCCAATGCTGATTGGGAACAATTATTCTTCACTCTTTTTCAAGTAGTTTTGCTCATATTTTCCTTATCATACTTGTATAAATCGTATGGCTCGAATAGACTTTTCGCAATCTGTATATAAGTCTCAATACGTTCATTTTAGTCACTGATAGCATTTCCCGTTTGAATCAGAATGGTCATGAGATTGATTTTTAGTCCGTCTGCAGTCTGCTACATCAATCGAAAAACACCCGTCTCTGTTCTTTTATTACAACTCTTGTCTTTGTCGCGAAAATATCTACAACTCGAACAACAAAACATCAAACAGCTTTACACAATTTCATGAAATAATAGCAAGATTAATTATTCGAGTATATCATCAACAGCAGATAATTATTGTGCTTTTACATAGATAAAAATTGTTATATATTGATTAAAGTTTTTTACGATCAATTTTTTGGACGTCTGAGGCCAATGACCAAATAAACGGAGAATCTAAAGATTTACAGCCGCTTTGAAGAACTATCAAGATGGAAACTATTGGGGGGTTTTTGTATTACAAAAGTGAAGCTCACAGGCGAATAGCTATGGTGTCGCGAAATTATATTGTTTCGTAGTTTTCGGGATAATCAGAACCGGGAGTTTTGCATTTATATGTTTTCGTCCATTTCCAAAATTCATGGAGTGGAAAATATTTAATAATGCGGAAAATTTACAAGGTGGTCACAACACAAATGTGATGTTTTTGAACAGAAGTGAAATTAGGAGTTCTTTTTGGTTTTAGAAAGAGGATATTTGAATATTTTTACTACTTTAACATTGATGATTCATAAATCCGAAGCCCTCCAAGTAATGATCTTTTAAGACAAAAAAAAAACAAATCGACTAGTTTTTAAAAAAATTTTGTGGCTCAATTTTGACTCCATACTTTTTATCTCAAATGTGAAATTAACCTACTTGAAACTGTGTTCTCCAAACTATTAACGATATTCAAAATAGAATAGCGCTGCTATCAAAATAAGGCGGTGTTAATGTGAATCATTAGTAGATCCCTAGAAACATAATTCCGAATTAATTCTTGAATTTCAGCGGATTAGCCACTTTAATTTGAAATAAGTATCTACAATATGTCCCCCTAATTTGCAATCATATGGAAAACTTTTTTATTATTAATTTTGGGAAGAAAAGGTATTCTTCATAAAAAGTTCTGCATTATCTAAAACCTAGAATACAGTCATCAAATATCAAATTTTTTTAGTCGTTTACGAGGTTTGTCGAAAAATATTAGTTTCACTCAAATAAAGTACCTTTAAATTTGACAATATCAAAAGTCTTACGAAAAGAAGTCAAGAGGTTTTTTTTGTTAGCAACTATAGTCTATATAGAATGGACAAGGAGTAATAAATCATTCATTTAAGTAGATTTCATAGACGTACCAAAATATATTTTAAGAGGGTATACCGTAAACTTTTGAAAGATGTGGGTTTCAGATATACAAAACATAATAGA
>CAJUYH010009360.1:0-13904 GCA_910591685.1 Galerucella tenella
CCTTACAGTAAGGAAGTCCTGACTTTTTCTTCAAGAAATTTTGATTTGCGGAAAATCAATTTTTCATCAAAACGCAAGAAAGATATTAAAAAAAATTTGAGATCATTCAAGACCTCATAAGGTACCATTATGAAAAAAAAAATAGGATAAAAGATTATTTTTTTTAAATATCAACAAATTAATGAATACTCTTGGTGGAAAATGTCCCACCCGTGGGTGGTAAGTGAAAGTAGGTAATATGTCAGTTTCAGACTTTTTAAACGTCAGTAATGATGACATTACATATATATATATATGTAGTTGTAAATAAAATGAAATAACACATTCCAGCTGATTATTATTGTTATCTGCTTTGTTCCTGACGCAATAAGTTGAATATACTGCATATGCCAAAAAGCTGGAAAGGCGATTACGAATATATTATTATTATTTTTATCAGTATCTAAACACAGTTATTATTTATAATAAATACCATAATTTTAAATATGAAAACATCATTATCTCCATTAAAAATATAAACTCGATCGTATAAAATTAACTTTTACAGCAATAATTGCGTAATTTGGAGAAATAATAAATTACTATATTTAACATTTAATAAACAGAAAATCCATTAAAAAAAAGTATAGACGTTGTACAGGGTGTCCCAAAACTGTCGAAAACTACAAGGTACTATAACTTCTCAATTAAGAAAAATATAGGAAAACGTTACAAAAACTTTTGATAGATATAATATTAAAGAGTTCAGTGGCGCACTGAATTTTTTTGTTAGGGGACTCACTAAGGAAATATAATGTAAACTTATGTTGTTTTAAATGGGACACTCTATATATTTTGACGATTTTCGTTTCCTTTTTTAATTCTCATTCATCTGATATGACATATTATATATCTATTTTCAATGATTTGAGCTACAGTGAAAATAAACCATTTATGGATGTTATCAGATGAAACATCCTTAAAAAATTGAATACTCAGTAAATTTCTCGCATGCGACAAAATATGGGGATCAAACCACAATAATGTTTTTTTATTTTTTTATTTCGACGT
Organism: Galerucella tenella; assembly: GCA_910591685.1. NCBI lineage: Eukaryota > Metazoa > Arthropoda > Insecta > Coleoptera > Chrysomelidae > Galerucella > Galerucella tenella. Next base: position 1,051 of record CAJUYH010009360.1, read on the forward strand.
TTCGGTAGCGTTCCAGCTACCGTTGTCAAGATTACTTAGTAATAAAATTGATAAAAAAAAATTTTTGGTCCCTATCTGACACAACGAAAAAATATGACAACTAGACAATCAATAATATTTTGAAGTTTAAGACTACAAAACTTTGTTGTCAAATTATATTAAGGTCCATTCATAGTAGAGCACACCTCTGGTAAAATGTGAAATAAAATATTTTATTTTATGACATTCTAACAAAATGATAGTCTACTAGAAATGGAATCCAGTGAAGTGCACGTCCCAGGAACGGTTTTTATTGGGATAGCACTTTTTTTAGCTTATTTGGAAATGTTGTTAATAAAACGCGTTTGCTGTTACTTTTTTTTTTAATATTTGAGATGAAATATTCCGTATTTCTGTTGTTATCCTGTCTTTGAGGTCTACAATGTCTCACGCATCCAATTAGGATTCTCTGCTGACCAATATCTACAGTTCTGTCGGTTGACCTCTCCATTCAATGTGAATGTTGATTCGTCAGAAAAAGGAATTGTACCAAGAGCTATCTCATTTCTGTTCAACTTATTCATCAATCTCCATTCTACGATCTGGATTGTCTTCTGTTAACTCCTGCACAAAAGTTAATTTGTAGGGATGAAGTTTTTCTTTATGAAGACATCTTGGAACAGTTGTATGACTAACATTATTTTCAGGGGCAATTTGACGTGTACTGGAAGTTGGATTCTCTTCGACACTTAACAAAATATCCACATTCACATCATCTTCAACGAAGTGTGGTTTTCTTTTCAATGGTTTGTCATGTCCAAGTTCTCTGAATTGTGCATAAATTTTAGACACAGTACTTTGTGAAATATTAGGAAATTCGGGATACCTGTGATTAAATAAGTTTGCCACTTCAACTTGACTTCTGCAGTTATCCCCGTACCCGATCATCATTAAAATCTCAATTCGATGAGTCTCAGTTAAATATTTCATTGTTATGTCGACAAGGAAAGAGTGTTTGACAAAGATTTTACTTTTTCAGTATAAACTGTCAACACATCAACAACTGACAGAATAGAAAACAATCCACTTTATTTACCGATTTAAAACAATCCACATTATTTACCGATTTTGTCTAATTATTGGCGTTTTTAGGCAATTTTTAGGTATTTATGATAAAATTCATGGGCGTAGCAGGTTTTGTTTAATATACAAATACGTCTAATAATTAGTTAGTTTAGATTTTTGATAAATCCATATTTAGCTAATTTAAAAAAGTACCAATATTTCAAGTGTAATAAATTATTAATTTTTAAATTTCACCCTGTATAATTCATAATTGACCATACATTATTTAGTTTGTTGGAATCGGTTCATTAAAATATGCAAATATACAGGGTGTTTCATTGAAAAAAACAACACCGACTATGGCATACTTGCGTGAATCCACCTGTACATTTAAATTTATGTTTATATAACGCACAACTCAATTCAAAAGTTGACATGTCTCGGCATTTTTTATAATTTTCTAAAATAATGACATAAAGAATTTTATTCCATAAGTGGTTTCCACACTATAGAATAATGATATTAGAATTACTTACTGCTACCACTAATCCAGTTAAACAAACCACAACTACAAAGAATAACATTTTACATTTTTCATAATAACAAAAATATTTTCCGCGCATATACGTAAAGCGACATTATCACACTAACCAAACAAAGAGTCTTTACAGGTATAAACATTCAATTATTTATTAGATTTTAACAAAGACAACCGGCAAACTGACACCGTTTTGTAAAATTGCTGGCGTTTAGCTTTTCAATAATTATACATGGGTCAACGTTTCATTTGCCTTTGTAACACATTAAATTAGTTTTTACATACAATGCGATTTAATTTTCCATGTCGAGGGTACTGAATTGAGCAATAATGTATATATTTTTACAAATTATTAACAGTCTATATTTATTTAATAGAGTCACTTTGATTTAGTTGAAATAAAATATTTTTCTACACATCTAAACCCAACATAAGCTATTAAGCCAGTGGCGGGGATGAAACTAATGTTGTAAATCATTTTAACGACACATGGGACATAAATAAGTTACCGAATGCCAATGCAATGCAAAATACTGTCACTTTAGTTCTGGTTTTGTTAATACATTTGATAAAACACAACTTTGAGCCAAAATAATTTTTCTCACGGCCGTTTTCACAACAAATGCTTAAAGTTCACTTTAGCTGAAGAGAAGTTGGTATCAGTGACTATGACAGTTTCGAAATTTTTTCAATTGAAGTAGGGTTATGTTTATGTGCGTATTATATTTACATATCTTCCCGGCTTTGCTTCAACAGGGCTGGGAGGCAATTGGCACAATCTTGGTGCATATCTTTCGGGCCTGTCTGGCACGCAGGTATGTCCCTGAACAGTGGAGGCAGGTGAGAGTCGTCTTCATACCCAAACCGGGTCGTACCACATATACGGTGGCTAAATCCTTTAGACCCATTAGCCTAACATCCTTTGTGTTGAAAACATTGGAGAGGGTGGCTGATCGGTACATAAAGGAAAAAGTTGGGCTAAGGTATCCTTTGCACAACTACCAACATGCGTTCAGGTGTGGCAAGTCAACTGAAAGTGCCTTACACCAACTTCTGCGGCCCGGGCCCGACCCTGGGCCTAACAAAACAAAGAATACGCAAGGAGACGAAGAAGTGGCTGAAGAATCAGCACCTCGCTCATTGGAATGCTCTGCAGGGTCCTAGGCAATTCAAACTTTTACTGAAGGGATGGACTGATGGACACGCTAGGGCAGCTACTGAACTACCAAGGAGTAGGCTAAGGAAGATAGCAGGACTTCTAACAGGGCACTGCTGTATGATGAAACACCTCCACAACCTAGGAGTAGAGGAAAGTTCCCTATGCAGGGGTTGCGGCATGACTGACGAAACGTCAGACCATGTTCTCCTAGAGTGCCCACACTGGGCTGTACTACGCAGGCGAATCTTCGGAGTCCCTGTTATGGTCCCTGGAGACACAAGTAGGCATCCACTGAAAAAGGTTGTGGCCTTCATTGAAGGGCTCGGCTTTATGGATGTCTAGGTAGCAGGAATGGCACAATGGGCCCGCCAGTGGCCTCAGAGCCGGAACCTTTGCTTGAGTTTGTCCAGGACAAGGCTCGCCTGCAAACTTAGTAGTAGTAGTAGTTAGTGTTTATGCTTTCTTCTGATTTTCAACTTGGAATAAAGTGTTATGGGTAAAGTAAATAGAAAAAGTGTTAGGGGTACAAATTTTACAACAGAAGAAGAATTGAATTTGGTGAAAATTGCTGAAAAATATAAATCGATTATTGAGTGCAAAACCTTTGAAGGTTCATTAATTTCGATAGCCATATTATGGAGAACCTCTGTTGCTGCAATTATTTGTCATTGATGTATCCAGGTTAACCCTTATACCTAGGGACAGTATAGGAAAGCGTCTTTTCCAGACATCATACTGTCTTTCTACTGTATTTCCCGTTCTTATTAATGACTCATTGTCTTTCAGCCTCTGTATCTGTTTCCTGCAGAGGAGTCGAGAGATATGGTTGAACTCCATATCCAGAGTCTCCAATTAAATGGAACCTCCTTAATTGGCAGCCTTCAAAATTATTTTTCCATCGACTATTATCAATAATAGTCTGATCATGAGCACTAAATCTTAAATTTTGATCTTTAAATAACGCGTATTTTTTGGATTGACAAGGTTAAAACAGTAAAAAGAGAAGCAGCTGCAGGACTTTATTAAAAGATTTTATAAATGTTGTAAAATACTAAGTTTGGAGTTTGGTATATGTGTCAAATTTAATCTATTGTTTTTCAAATCTTTCAATGTACATTTGAGAGTAAAATATATACGGACTCTGGTATAGAGACTTGCATAATATTTGAAAGGAAATTGATTACATGGACGATGAAAAGAAAATTTAGTAAATTCGTTCAAAAAGAATTGAATTTTTGTGTTTTCTTGCTTAATGTACTTGTTTATATAATATACGTATTATAAAAATAAATCCGTAATTTTGTATTAGCAAATATTACAAAATATTTAGCGTTTAAGCTTTGCTATTAAAGAGAAAAATATTAATATGACTTTTTACTCATTTCAACAATTAATTAATAAATTTAAAAAATCTATACAACAAAAATATAAAACACGAACAATCAATAAACACCGTTCTAAAATAACAGCGCTCGAGGGGTGACGTCCCGTATAATATGCCAAATTAAATGCAAGTAAGGACGTAGCGACGTACTGTACCATCCAAGTCACTAGCGGCATCGGTGCTTTACGCGATAAATTCGAACTAGTAAAACTTCTTATATTTTGATTCTGTAATATTTGACAATACTGACACAACGAACTGAAAACTGTCTTAAATTTTGAGGTTAAAGTCGCCTAAAGTCGCGATTATGTCCACTTTAACTTAAAGTCGACTTGAAGTTATAAATACTGTTATGAAATCGATTTTTATTTAAAGTTTGCTTTAAAACTTAAAGTAGTGTTAAGGGGAATCTATCGGCAGCGATTTGACAAAATATCGAAGTATTTTAAGGAAATGGATATATTAAAAATTAAGAAAAAAATATATCATGTAGATTAATGTTGAGCTTAGAGCTCTCATCGAATAAAAACTTTGAAATGCTAACCAAATTTTGTTGAGAAAAATACGAATCATGAGGTAATTACACATATTAAGCAAAGATTGAGCTGTTGTGAAGAATTAAATATGGATTAAATGGAAAAACTAATTGATAAGAAGTCTAATTTGAAGCTTTATGAATATTATATAAAAATCTCAGAATCTTCAAATTACTTATGACCGTACAATTCCTTATTGAAATTCGGTTGCTACCACTAAAATATCGGATAAAAATCCATCTCTCGCTTTACTATCCTTCTATGACTGACATTGTCTCTCTGCTTCGGTAGTCGCCTGCCGTTCCATTGTTGATACAACGCTCGGCGGTCTCCCAACATACAAAGCATAATTGTGCAAGGTCGAATTTGGTAGATGCCCCTTTAAGTTTGTTATGAAAACGGCCGTCAGAGTGATTCTAGTAAAGCTGTAAACATTTTTTATGATTCTCAGTGTATGCCAGAGTTAGCTGTCACCTTCAAGGTTACTCATTTCTGTCACTTCACTTTATGTTGTTGCGTATTTTTTGGTGATGTGGATATTGAATTTTTTTTTTATTCTTTCGCAAAATAATATAAATGTTAGTTGGAGTGTAAACAAATCGTTGACCGATAAGCGACGATGTGGCGTTAAAAAACATTAATATATTAAATTTTAGATGGCGCAACTTAATGAACTTAATTAATACCCATGACACCGATTATTTTTATTAATGAACGCCGGCTAATTTTATTCTATTTCGTACTTTCTCTATAAGTATCATACTTATGTGTATGAATACTATTACAGTTTATGGCCTGCGGTTCTATATTTGCGTTTGAAATCTTCAACAAGTTTATATTTTTTAAAATTTGTTGTTTTTTATTAATAGGTAGTTATGTTATATAGTCAAAAGCGTACTTATCGTGCGGGTTCAAAGGTCACTAACCATTAAAAGGAACTAAAGTTCCTACCGTGTGTCCCGCCTTTTTTATTCTCGTTATTGCCATTTAAATTTTTGTAGGTAAAGCATAAGGGGTTGATGGATGTGCGTTCTCTATCATGTCAATTTAGTTATAGTGGACGTAATATTTTTAATGCAGCTATCTAATCGTATATCCCCTTTAAGTTATATTGCGGACTATGACGGTATCGTATCGATTTACAGTCGAACAAAAAGCTTCAAGTTCGCACAATATCTATTACGTCAAGTATACCTCTCTCTACCCTAAAATCGACGCCCTGTATAATAAAATTAATAAAACCAGCAACTGTGTCAAACAAGAAATCTCTAATTTAAATTACCCACCAACCTAGTTTTATGTCTTCGAGAAGAAAAGGAATAAAGAACTTTCCTTGATTTTGCTCTCGTGCATGCGCTACTTGTATAATGTATAACATCAATTTTCCTGTTTCACCATAAAAGTTGAATAACGCTATCTATTACTGTTGATTTATACGCCATTTATGGACAATTGCGAAATAAATCCTGCTTTAATTCTCTATTTTTTTCTTCTTATTTCTTGTAACAAGGATTTGTAAGTAATACAAGAAGAATGTCTTGAGAAATTATTCACTTTCTGATTATTGGTGACTAATTGAAATGTCGAGGGGTTTTATCACTCGATTGCGAACAAAGATTACAATATTTTGAAGATTTTTTAGAATTCTTTCAAATCCTAATAACATTATCCAGAGATTTTTCTACTAATTTTGAAAGTACCAGCACCGATAAAAACCAGAAATCCGGCTGGTTGACCGAAATTTTGGAAATTCCATATAATCTCCTCTTGAAATAGTATTAGGTTACTTTTTTACACCATAAAAGGAGAATCCTAATTATTAATTAACCTATAAACTTGCACCTAATATTATATTTAGGTAATTACCTGGAATGAATAAAGTGAGAACAGCTTTTCTTTTCAGCCTCTTTGCCCTGGTACTTTACAGTCTAAAGTGTCTAACCCAAACACGGGAATTTTGGTTTATTTGTTTTGAAGGCATGCAGTGTAACTTCACATTATTAATATTTCTCAGCCAAGAGTCAAATACTTCAGGTTCACGTTTTAAAAACCGATGTTAAGCACTCGTTTTGTCTCAGCAAAACGGAACACAACAAAGTTTTTTACGTGGTTTGTTTATTCTTCCTTCCATTTTGACATCTTGACATTACGATTGTTGATCAGTGCCCTCTGCAGTTTGGTCGCATCGTAACTTAAAACATTCTCTCCAATCCCAGTTACAATTCTAGGTTGAAGTATTTTATGGTTGGTAGGATATTGAGCTTACAACCCAGAGGTCGTATAAGTTCGGACCCGGTTAAGACCTGGTTTTTTTTGTTTTTTTTTTTGTTTTTTATTTATTTTCTGATATATTTATACATAGTTACACTTTGATCAACTGGGTTTGGGCCTGAATTTTTTTTGTTTTTTTTTTTTAGTTTTCTATTTCTTATTTTCTGATATTAAAATATTTACTAGAATATTTTTATGTTACTTCTAAATTTGACAACGTTGCCGCCTATCGTTCATCTTCGGGAAGCCATGCTGCGTGACCACCTAGTCGTTAGTGCCACAATAGGCCAGAGCTTGGCACGTCCCCTCCATTGGTTTCCTTTGAAGGAGACACTTCAGCGATTTTCATTGGCACACGACTAGCTTATTGGCACGAGCCAACGGTCGGGTCCTCGTTCTTTCAATAAAGGACAGGACAGGGGCAAGGAAAATTGGGAAAAATGAAAAGAACGTTAAAATGGAATTGATAAAGCTATATGCAAACGGATTTGTATGTATGTATGTATGTATTTTGGGGTGACATTCACTGAGACCTAAAAGATCTATTGTGTCCCCTTACGTCTACTCAGTTTCTGAGGAGAGTCTCAGAAACTAGTAGTTCCTTTAGTCCTATTTCCCGGAGGAATTTTAGGATGTCTACAGGCTTCAACTTAGGTAAATGTTCCTCTTCTATCCAGTAATCTCCCAGGTGCAGTGCTCTAGGATTCTGAAGTGCTGTGCAGTTGGAAAGTATGTGGATGGAGGTTTCTTCTTCCATGCCAGAAAATCCGCATTCTTCCTCCACTATTTTGAGCTTTTTCAGGCGACAAAGTCCCGTTCGGATTCCTGTTAAAATTCTTAGCGCAGTTTTACTTTGACTTATGCATTCATTTGATCTCAACAAGTTGTAGTCGCCCAGAAGAGTCTTTGATTGTATAAGCCCTACTAGATCTTTGCAATGGTCAGATCTTCTCTTTTTCTTGGCTTTACCTATTTCTTCCAATATTACATTGGGGCTGAATCCGCAAAGGGGTTCAGGCCCCCAGAAAGGTATTTCAGTCCCCCTCTTTGCTAGTTCATCAGTGTGTCCTGGAATCCATAGTAAGGTGGCTATATTGTTCTCGCCTAGTTCATTGAGTTTGTCTAGGCATTCCCACACCATTTTGGAACTGATTTATGTAAGCGGATAACAATGGAGAGGGGTTTTTGGAAAAATGTTCCAAATAGAAAATAAAGATAGAGGAAAGTCACCAAATATGGAATGCCGTCATTTCTCTAAGACTATAAGTATGAAACGCAACACTCGACCATCTTCTGTTTCATTCGGTCTACTAACTATCGCACGAGCTATCGCACCCACACCATCGAGTCAGTTGCGCGAATGCTTCACGTGTGGCAGGCGTGTTTTGTTTTGTTGTCGTGCAGAAAATTTTAAAGGTAAGTAATAAACGAGTATTACCAGCTGTTATGTTTGTTTACGTATAGTAAGTGTTATACTATTTAGTATATCGGTATTATGTTTATTTCACCATTTTGTGATCTTTTGTCATTAAAATATTGTGACTTTAAAAAATATTTATAATAGTTTGAACTAGTATAAAAATCCAAATATGGACAGTCGTCGGTGTCTAATTATGGAATGTTAAATTAAATGCTTGATGTGTGGGCTCTGGGCACATTATGAGTGTGCTGGTCCAGAGTTTGATACTTGGATCTGTGACTTTTGCAAGTAATTATGTAACTTCTTTCATTTATCACAATATATTATATTTATTTAATTGATCTCAAAGATATTAATGTCCATTTTTTTTATTGTTATGTTGATTTATGCTTATATTCCATACATGGATACCTATTCCATATTTGGTTACTCATTTGTGATTTTATTTTTTGTGTTAGATTTTTTTTGATAACTAATATATTTGATTAAAGGCTGTTAATTACTACATATAAATGTATAACTGATTAGTAAAAACATTAAACTGATTTAATTTATATGAAGTTTTTTTTTATATCCCAAAAACAAAATGGTATTCCTTTCCTCTAATATTAGAAAATAACTTAATAATAATCAAGGCACCAAAGGCAACGAGATACAGAATAAGCAAAAATATTATAATAGAATAGATATTAAGAGAAAAAAAGAACAAAACAACATATAATACGGATGGGAACGTGTAATGTACGGGGAACTTACAAAAAGGGAGCCTTAAAACACATAGTTCAGGTAAGAAACAAAAACAAAATGGCTGGAAGCAGTAAAATATGATGTGAAAAAAAGTTGAAGTATAGAAAACTGGCAAAGAGAAACATTAAATAAAAGAAATTTGAGAGAAAAAGTGAAAAAATTGAAGTCAATTGTCTGTATATTATTCTACAAAGACCTACTTTCAAATTCACAGAATTTGTTATTCAAATTATTGTAGATATTGGTAAACAATCGTCGAGGTTCTAAAAAGTAATATCATAGTTGGCAAGGTCAACAAGACGCCAGACATTTGAATAAAGTTAAATTAATATTAACGGGAACTCCCCAGTATAAAAAGTTTATATTCTTCAATGCACTTTACAAAATTATTGTAATTGAGATGAAAACTGAGTATATTTAGAAAAAAAATTGTCCCGCTAATATCTCGGGAAAAATAAGGTTTGCAAGGTTCTAGTCTACGCCATTCGATTCAGAATTGAATTTTCTATAAAAAGAGGAATTTGCAAAGTTGTTCGACATGTTTGAAGGCTTGTAAGATTGCGAATAGCTCACCTGTATAGATGCTACAAATAAAGGATATTTTACAGGATCCTATCGATTCTTGTATCGTAGTTACGGAACACCCAGCTTCTACTTCTGTCTTAGATGCATCCGTATACACTTATGACCATGTTATATTCTTACTTATTCAGCAGCTCAAGAAAAAGCTAATCAAATAACATCTCAATCACTGAGTTTTCACTTGAAACACTTTATCCACAAAACTAACACGTATTTAAATAAAAAAGCTGTGTTTGTTCGTTGAAATCTTATTTGGGAATACCTAACACCAGATATTATTTAAACTGATCCGTTGAAAAAAAAAAGGAATTTAGAATGTCTATTTGTTAAAAATAACAAACAAAATTATTATTTCAGCGACGACGTCTAAAAATTAAAGAATGTTTACAGTATTTCACAACACATTTAAATAAATTTTATATATATATATATATATATATATATATATATATATATATATACAGGGTGGTCCGTAAGTAATGGTCCAAAGTGAAATGGATTTCGAAAGCGTATTGCTTAGTAACAACCCGACTCCGAAGGCGGAGGGCTGCTACCTCAAAGCAACGTCCTTGAGGAAAGTTATGGCAAAATTATTGAAAATTATTAATGTTTTCGTTATATTATAGCTGATAATAAATTTTCTGACATCAGCTCCTACTAACATTATTATTTTTGTGCTAATAAATGAAATGTGAATTATGAAGGAGGGTTTAAAAATGCGAATATCTCGAAAACCAGTAACTTTTGACACTAATGATAAGTATGCCTTTTTGTCGCAAAAATGATGCAGTTTTAATATTTTCCAATAAATAGAGATATACCGTTAACGATAAATAAGTTAATCGCACAGTTATACCAATTACATAGCTTTTGTGGTGCCCTCTAGAAAATACATCGAAATGGATAACATATTATGATTTCTCAGGCACTAAGACCCCTATCTTCAAATTTTTACGTTTGTGTATCAAAAATATTTCAATTTACTAGGAAAACATTTTTGACATTCCAACTTTGCCACACTGTATCTTTTTTATCATCAAAACTTTATTAAAGGAAGTTGCGTACGATTCTTATATTTTTAGGCCAAGAATCTTCCATTTTACTTTGGTCCATTACTTACGGACCACCCTGTAACAGTGTGGAAACCACTTATGGAATAAAATTCTTTATGTCATTATTTTAAAATATTATAACATATGCCGAGACACGTCAACTTTTCAATTGAGTTGTGCGTTATGTAAACATAAAAGTAAATGTACAGGGTGATTCACGCAAGTATGCCATAGTCGGTGTTGTTTTTTTTAATGAAACACCCTGTATATTTGCATATTTTTGAAATCCTCTCAATGAACCGATTCCAACAAACTAAATAATGTATGGTCAATTATGAATTATACAGGGTGAAATTTTGATATTAATAATTTATTACACATGAAATATTGGTACTTTTTTAAATTAGCTAAATATGGATTCATCAAAAATCTAAACTAACTAATTATTACACATATTTGTATGTAAACAAAACCTGCTACGCCCTAAAAATTGCCTAAAAACGCCAATAATTAGACAAAATCGGTAAATAATGTGGATTGTTTTAAATCGGTAGATAAAGTGGATTATTTTCTATTCTGTCAGTTGTTGATGTGTTGACAGTTTATACTGAAAAAGTAAAATATTTGTCAAACACTCTTTCCTTGTCGACATAACAATGGAATATTTAACTGAGACTCACCGAATTGAGATTTTAATGATGATCGGGTACGGGGATAACTGCAGAAGTCAAGTTGAAGTGGCAAACTTATTAAATCACAGGTATCCCGAATTGTCTAATATTTCACAAAGTACAGTGTCTAAAATTCATGCACAATTCAGAGAACTTGGACATGTCAAACCATTAAAAAGAAAACCACACTTCGTTGAAGATGATGTGAAAGTGGATATTTTGTTAAGAGAATCCAACTTCAAGTACACGTCAAATTGCCCCTGAAAATAATGTTAGTCATACAACTGTTCCAAGATGTCTTCATAAAGGCAAACTTCATCCCTACAATACAAATTAACTTTTGCGCAGGAGTTAACAGAAGACGATCCAGATCGTAGAATGAATTTCTGCGAAATATTGATGAATAAGCTGAAGAGAAATGAGATAGCTCTTGGTACCATACTTTTTTCTGACGCATCAACATTCACATTGAATGGAGAGGTAAACCAACAGAACTGTAGATATTGGACAGCAGAGAATCGTAATTGGATGCGTGAGACACATACTCAGTACCCTCAAAAGGTGAACGTTTGGGCCGGTATCATAGGCGACCATATTATTGGTCCTATATTTATAGATGGAAATTTGACAGCTGAAAAATATTTATATATGCTTAAAAATAAAGTTATTCCTGCGTTTGCAAACTTATATCCCAACGCAATAAATCCTAGCTTACCGAATGAAAATGTTTGGTTCCAGCAAGACGGTGCAACACCCCATTATGCTTTAATGGTAAGAACTAATTTAGATGAAATCTTCCCCAATAAATGGATTGGACGAAGAGGTACTATTGAGTGGCCAGCTAGATCGCCAGACGTTACGCCGTTAGATTTTTCTGTGGGGTTATCTCTCGGGTTATCTCAAGAACAAAGTATATGCAACACAACTAACTAGCATTGTAAATCTCAAAGACAGGATATAACTACAGAAATACGGAATATTTCACCTCAAACTTTAAACAAAGTTAAAGAGGAGTTCTATAGGAGACTGTGCTATTGTGGAGAACATTTTGAGCATTTATTTTAATGTATTAAAATCAAATACATCAGGTATTGTATGTATGTGTTTAATAACTGTAAAAATAAAAATTTCACCCTGTATAATTCATAATTGCCATACATTATTTAGTTTGTTGGAATCGGTTCATTAAGAAGATTTCGAAAATATGCAAATATACAGGGAGTTTCATTAAAAAAAAACAACACCGACTATGGCATACTTGCGTGAATCACCCTATTACATTTACATTAATGTTTACATAACGCACAAATCAATTCAAAAGTTGACGTGTCTCGGTATTTTTTATAATTTTCTAAAATAATGACATAAAGAATTTTATTCCAGTGGTTTCCACACTGTATAAGATCAGAATATTGGTTAGAGCACCTTTAAATTATTCCAAACTACTCTT